>CAUJRU010001778.1:0-115886 GCA_963277665.1 Viscum album
ATGATCACCATCACATATCATGATTTTGGTTGTGGAGAGAGTAATAATAACACCCAAACTTAGTATCTAAATCGTAAATTCACTAAATACAGCAGAATTATAATAGCTTTAATGTAATTTATATGATTCTAAACTATCATATATTAAAATTATCACATGAAAAACGTCTTTCATATTATGAAATATATTTTCATTTCTTTTGGAATCTCATATATATCAATTAGGGTCTTTATAAGATTTGTGTTGCCTTCACATCCTCAATGTTGTAATCCATGTTTTGGGAAACTAACATTTTTAACAAACCATGTTCTTTTTTAACTAGCCTTTCCCATTATTTAACTATCATTGATTCCATATTGTCTCTAGTTAAATGGAAATAATTGTACTTATACTAAAAGAAAAAATCCCTCTTTATCTTCTATAACCTAAAAAATATTATGTTGAACTTAATTTCCGAGACCATACTATCAACTAATGACATCCCTTATGAAATTTGAACTCCCAAAACCTTTAGAAAATATAAGGAAAATTGATTTGTAACAACTTTTTTATATTCATATAAATGAGAGAGGGAACACTACAATATTGATCTATAATGCACATTTTTGAGTCCACAGTCAGAATTCGATAAAACCACTAGATGATAATAAACCGAACTATCAGTAGGAAGAAAAACTATTTGTAATAAACCCCCTAATACAATTCCCTTAACATGGGAGATATGTGAACTGAATTAACCACATTATAATATAAAAAGAACATAATAGATGGAGAATTACTATATTATGTAGGAATCAGAAAGTAAACAAGGCCTAAGAACAACACAAAAGATATTACGGGGTTTAGAATTGAATCTTAATCCATGCTGGAGTACTTATTTACATTTATTAAAAGACAAGGAGGACTATTAAAATGATTGAAGAGGCATTTAAAATTAATTATACCCTAAAAATATAGTTATCTCAAGTTTGTACTTATTATCACCATTGCCTTCCAATATTCATAAGTTTCTATCCCCAAATCCTATCTTGACCTTCAAAACATTGATCGATCAAAAACTCCCTTTTCCTTAAATAGAACATTCAATGCATTTTTCCCTATTCTGATGATTTCATAAAATTCCCTTTATTTATAATTATACTTTGAAAGATATTCCAATAAAATAAACTACTATACATTCTAGCTAACAGCAATCAATAACTTCCAATGACCCAAACCATAGCTTCTACAGCTTCCATCATCTCCCAAAAAATTAAAATTAAACACTTGGAATTCATTCTTTTGGTGGTTAACGATTCCTTGGGTGGAAAATTATTCTCCCACGAACAAATAATAATTATCAAAAATACATTTTAATAACCCACTTGTTAAACCTATGTGACTAATTGACATTGGGTTCCCCTATAAATTGTATATGGGCTTTATCCTTAATACTCCATATCATTTACAAAACACTTTTTTTTTCAAATAAATGACTTGAATTTTATGTGGTGAATTTTTTTCCAAATGTATATATGGATATCTTTTCAATGAAAAATCCTTCAATAAAAATTAATCAAATGTGTTATCTTCTACAAAAGATTTATTTTATGGGCATTAAAACAGAAAAATTTTATCAAAAGTCCTTATTGACCTATTTTATCAAGGGATAAATCCAAATTCACCTAACATACATAATTAGGTCACCATGAATGTCTCTCTACTTCACTTCTATTATAAATTCCATTGATAATGGAAATAAAACATCTATTTAGAGATATCCTCCAATTTCCTCCATGAATGAAAAGATATTTGAGTTATAGTAATTTACAAATCCCCATGATAAGAATCTCTAGATCGTATATCTCAACTCACATAACATGGATTTTCTAAACTGGAACTATATACACCTGAGGCTCGACTAATACTTTAATATACCTCCATTGTCTTTTTTTAATGGGATATAGATTTAAATGGGCATCTACCATAGTTTATTCCCTAATCTACCATAACATGGACCATATTTGTGGTCAAAAAAATATATTATTTGGAATAACACTAATGAAAATCACTTATTGGTTTCCTTTAGCTACTAATCCTTACCAAATGAAATTAAACTACCCAAAAAGTCATTCCCATTGTCCTAGATTCACAACCTAAAAATCGAAATTCATTAGTCGTGGTTTCACGTCCTTAAAAGGAACTAATATAGTCTTTGTCACTTGACCTTAAATGGTATGAGTCATCTCATTGAAAAAACTGTAAAACATGGGGGACTCCATTCCATTCCTAGGGATACAAAGGTATACCTTATAATGGGAGAAATACAAATTCCTCCATATTTACCGCCTCCCATGATGAAGAAAAATTCAAGAATGTCTATCATAATGACTTTAATCTAACTATCCAACAAAGGGGAAAACAAAGAACCCCTCATACATACATATGATCATGTTAATTCATGGTACCAATTTATTTACAAAAAAGGGTTACCAATATTATTATTTGTAATAGTTTCATGAATAGGACTTAAATATATAAGAGAGTCTCATGATACTCAACAAGTCCCTTTTGGAACGAAATTGACCTCATACTCTTTAACTCATCATTCAATTCAAAGCCTTACTTCATATAATTAGAAAGCTATTTTATAACTAGGATGAGAATGTGTATGTGAATGTGTGGGGGAAAAAAGCCTATATGAAAAATACATTTATTTCAAACTTTCTTTTATTAAAATTGGTCACCCAAGGGAATAACCACATTTTATCAAAATTTCATCATGATTGAGGAATGTGATGGTATATGGGCCCATCTAATTATTCAAAATTACTTGCAACAGATGATTATTGAATTATTCAACTCAACATCGTGACTGTAGATTCCACAACAAAAACAAATTGACATAGTTACACCCTTTAACATTGCTAAAAAAACTGATTAAGGGGGTAGCTTTATCAGTTCTAAAAAAGCACTAATAAAAGGTGGTTTTAACTTTGTTAAAAAAGCACATTCAAAAGTACACATTTATCAAGATTATTTTAGTACTGAAAAATATACCAACTGTATTAGCATTTTTAGCAATGTTAAAAGGACCCTCATTATTAGTGTTTTTATTGTAGCACTAATAAAGGTGTTCTTTAACAATTCTTTCTTACTAGCACTGATAAAGGGTAATTTTCCAAAAAAAATATATTTCATTTAAAATAATATATTGATATATTGACATATAAATATATAAATATATATATATTGATATAAATATAAAATATTGTATAAAATATGATTTACACAAGGCTAAATATGCATATACAATTAATATATAAGATATTTATTGTAATAAATAGATTTAGAATTTTTTGAAAAATAATTTTAATTAATAGTTCGGTAATTATTATCGATTAATAGTGTTTTTATACAAATAATTAAGATAAAAAAATAATAAAAGATCTAAAATAAGTATAAAATGTGGCTTAAACATCAAACAACCATAACTTTAGATCTGAGTGATCATTTACGCTCTACTGCATATCAAATCAAATCCTATGATTAATCAATGGACTAATGAAATTGGGAACCCCATGTCTAGTTTTTAAAGGAAAAAATAGGATTATAAGTCATCCAAAAATTTTTTTTGTCAGGGTATCAAAATTTTTTAACATTCAATAAACATTCATTCTCGTTTAAGGGGGCCTTTTTGCCCATTTTTTATGGGGATTAAATTTATTCCCAAGTATTACATTCATATTGATTTTATGGATTTTATTTTTTTTAATTATTATAATATAGTTATATCTATGATCAAATATATAAATATAAATATATATATATATATTATATTCAAACATAAAAAATTTAATTATATAAATATATTTGTAAACATATTTAGATGTAAATATGTCTCTAAATATATAAGTCTTATCTAAATAAAAAATAACCAATTGAGTTAAAATAAATATTTATGAAATTTATATACATATACAACTAATGTATATATAATGATTATATAAATATATACATATATTTGTGTGTGCACTGAAAAAAGTTTATATATTTATCTATATATTCTAATATATGTATATAAATATAAATACATAATATATGGAAATAAATATAAATATGTATAATTATATTTATAGATGAACACACATATATAAATATTTGTATCTTTTTTTGTATTTATAAACACACACATAAAAAAAATATTTTATATATGTATTTTAATATATACAAATATATAGATATTTATTAAAATCAAAAGAAAAAAACCTAGATGAGTTGAAGAGGAATGATTGAATGAGGGGGAGGTCTGATGTTAGAACCTCTCAAAAGGTAGGGGCTTGTGCATGGCTATGAAGATGCCTAGAACTATTAAATATTGTGGGGGAGATAGAACTGTTATGTTTGGTGTGAGTTTCTAGATGAGATACCATTGTTATAGGGGGGATCGTGCACTGATACATGGGGGTGGGGGGTCCCACCACCCTAATTTGTATATTTTATTAAAACAATTTCCCATAATCAGTTATTTTTATAGCGTTGATAAAATATTTCCTATATCAGTGCTAAAAGAAGTGCAGATAATTGTCCGTTTTATCAAAACATTTTTTAGAGATGATAAAAAGCCCTTTTATCCGTTAATATATACATATCATAGGTTCATTAATCACTCTTATTATATGTATAAAATTAATAATAATTTATATCAATTTTGGGAAGAGGTGAAAATTATAAAGAAATGAAACAAATAAACACACATATGAATAAGTACTCGGGGAGACATGAACATGAGACCTCCCCAAGACCCTAATAGAACACGAAAAACACATTTTCAAATTAGAAGAAAAAGTTAATCACACACACATAGATATATATATATATATATATATATATATTCAATTTTAGGAGGTGATATATAGAGTTATCGACCTTACTTTACTATATTAAATGAATACAGACAGTTTTTGTGTTACAAAACTTATAATTTAAGTACTTGATGATTTAATCTATAGAATACTGCAATTAGATAACTTCTATAGATGGATGGAAATGGGTTGGGTAACAATGGAATTTGGGGTACGCAAACACTAAACCATTTTTTTAAAAAAAACTCTAACACTAACCGTAACCCATTTAATTTTTAAAATCACTACCCTAACACTAAAATATTATATTTTTAACTACTCATTTAACTACACTTACTCATTTAATTACATTATTATAAATTTAAATATATAAATTTTAAATAAAAAACATGAATAAATGTATCTAAAAACTAAGTAATTATATTATTTAATTTTACTTTATTTAATAAGATATTGTCAAAAAATTCAAAATTAAAATTTACATATAAATATTATATGAACTGATCTCACAATAAATAAATAATTTTTTATAATTGAAATTTCATTTGAAAATTTATTATTTATAATAATATTCCTATTCAAATTCTAGTTTCTGTTACCCAAATATCTGTACTTTATATCTATCCCATTATTAATTTGGTTTTCTATTTGGTACTCCATCCTTAAAAATAATTGTTTAATCACTACCCTAACCCTATTTAGTTGGCTTTCATAGTGTCAGGTACCTGGTTAATGAGAACTCATCATCTTATTTAATCCCATATAGGTTAAATGAAAATTAAAATATGTAAAAATAGATATTCCCAATGTCTTATATTTAAAAGCATGGATCCTCTCTAACCATAAGGTCTTCCATCACTCATACAAGGGGAGTCTCACCCAATAAACACCATAGATCGGTAATCTATAATACATCCTCATCCACTAGCACAAAAATAGATTTATGCCGCACCACCCTTTAACAGTGCTGATAAAGGTACCTCTTTATCAGCTTATTTTTATGGTTGTTAAAAGGACCACTTCATCAGCGCTTTTTTAGTTGCACTGATAAAGGATGGTCTTTATCAGTGGTTTTTTAATAGTGCTGATAAATGCTATATTTCAAAACTAAAAACCATTTAAAATCATATATATATATATTTATATTGATATAAATATATTATATATTTTTTGAATATGTTGTATCTAAGTATAAATAGTCATTTATAATTAATATATATGATATTTCGTGAAAATGGATTATAAATTAAATACATAATATTATTATTTATATATATTTTAACGCTTATCTATTAATAATTATTTAATAAAAATTATAAGACACAAAAAATAAAAAAATAAATAAAAGATCTAAAACAAGTTGAAAACTTTATTCAAAATTCAAACGACATTAACTTTTTATCCGATTGTAAGTCTGAGCTCTACCATATATAAAATCGATGTTTAAAACATGATATATGCACTAGGGATCAAGGTAATCCCTCTCTCACTTTTTTCAATGACAAAAAAAATCTCAAAATGCCTTAAAAACTATGTTTTTTGTCGGGATATCCAAAAGTTTTAACATTTGATGAAATTTTAGCCTCATTTAAGGGGGTATTTTGGCCCTATTTCTATAAGGATTGAATTTATTCTCAAAGATTACATTAATATTGATATTATGACATTGAAATTTTCTAATTTTTCTTAATTTACTTTTATTTATTATCCAATATATGACCATATATGTATTTTATATATTTACATACAAAAATTTATTTAATAAATAAATAATTAAACATATTTACATATAAAACATATTTATCAATATAAAAGCCATATATACATAAATACTAATATCTATTTTATTTAAAATAAAAATATAAAAATATTTATACACCTATATAATGTGTGTTTATTAGTGTGTGTCTATATTAACAAATAGATATATATTATCTATATATTATAACATATGTATATGTATATAAATATTAATATATAATATTTGTAAATATATATATTTATTATGATACATACAGATACACATATAATATATATCTGGGTGTGTGTGTGTGTGTTCTATATTTGTAATTATTTATTTTTAAACAAACAAAAAAACATATTTTATAAATGAATTTCAAACTAATATTATATATATATATATTAATATATGAATAAATATTCAGATATATACTTATATATAAATATATTTTAATATGAAAAAAATATATAAATATATATATATAACTGAAAATTATATGTATATATATATTAATATATGTGTGTTTGTATATATATATATATATTAATATATGAATATATATATATATTAATACAACAAAATATATATATACATGTACACCTATATTAATATATAATTAAATATAACTATATATATATATATATAGATATAACATTAAATGGAAAACGAAACAAGTCGGATGAGTTGTAATGGTGCAGGCGCGCAAGGGAGAGGTCTCGGGTTTAAATGAAAGTGGAGACATGGGTGCTTGAGTGGGTGAAGGGGGCTAGCATTTTCAAATGGTGTGGGGGGGGAACCTAGTGCATATAAAGGAGTGTCATGGGGTGTGTGGGTGGGGCTTCCAGATGTTGTTGAAAGGAGGTAAAACAATTTTAATTTGGTTGTCGGTCTACTAACCAATTTAATGATTTTTTAATCATTTTTAGATTTTCAGGTATTTTATCAATGCTAAAAAATACGGATAAAAGAAACTTCTATCATCTTTTTTTAGTACTAATAAAATAAACATTAAATTAGTACTTTTTAGCTCCGAGAAGAGGTGTCTTTATCGGTGATATTTTTTCACTAATAAAATTAACCTACTTCTTATAGCACCTCGATTATAAGAATTTTCTTAGAATGGATAATGGAAATTTTTATTATAGATAAAACCGTGTTTTGTTGTAGAGATTCATCACGCTCATTACTTCTAGCATAAGATTTGCAGTATTTATCTCCCCTCCAAACATAAAGAACATCATATGAAGAACCATCAGAATCATCAACATGACAACCATCATTCTCCCCCAATGGATCAAAAAACAAGTCACTGGTTTCCTCAAGATAAATATTCACTTGGGATTATAATTTATGTCATTTAACCTATCATAGAGATCCATCATCTGGGAACTCCCTATGATCAAATCATCTAACCGTCCTTCACTATTGATGCATGTCTTTGGATTCCACAACAATCAATAGCAGGGATTTGATTTAAATGGTACAATTGGAAGATGTGCCTATGGTAAGTAATTTCTATCTAAAAGTCCAAAAAATGTTTCCTCATTGATGATAAAAAAATAGAAATATTTTCAATAATAATATTATAATATTAACTTTTACATAATAATATTATAAATTATTTATACAAGTACAATCAGTACTACAGATCAATACTTATTCTCCATCAGCTTTTAAAAATGTATTTGTTTATAAATACTCAAAATATTTTGGAACCTATAAATCATTACAGTTTAATTTTTTAATACAAAGGGACAATGTATTTATTTAAAAATATAATTATTAATATATATATGTTTTTGTATAAATAATTATAAAATTATAATAAATATATCCAAATAATATATATTTATTATATTGATAATTATGTTTACTTATATATTAACAAATATGTATATATATATATATATATAATTAGCTCATTAGGATAGGGTGAGTGGTTCACCACATCAGTGATCATTTGGGTGGCCTGGGTTCCATTCCCAAACACACCTCTTCCTAAACCAATATTATTTTGGGGATTCTGTTGTTGGCTGGTGTCAAATGATTCCAGAAAAGAGAGGTTGGCCTTCAGGAGGTGTAAGTAACCCCCTACTTGATGACAAGGGTGGAACCGATTTAGGTTGAAATAGTGGTCAATGTACTGTTATAGTGGGGGAAATAACCGTTTGGATGGAGGAATGACTGCAGATGCTATCTCTAGAACATGGGATGGTGCATCCGGAAGGACGATGGTAGATGGTCAGTGGAATTTTTATGGCTCGTGGTTCGGATTTTGGTGACGTGGAATTGTCCATAGGATGGAGATGTAGGCTACTATGAATGTGAAAATGCACAGATATTGGTAATTGGGGGAGTGACTGTTGGATGGTGTTGTTGGCTGCTCTGGTGGCAGCAACAACTTAGACCCAGGGATTTCTCTGAGTTCATACAAGACCGAAGGATCAATAGAGGTCCAGAATGAAAGAGCTCAGTCTTTGGATAATAAATATTGGCCCACAAAATTGTGGATAAGGATTATATTGGGAATTTGGGACTATAATCTAGGTTCTACTAACATTTTAATATATAAATAAATATAGAAAGATGGATGGGTTATCCTTTAGGTGGGGCTATGACCTACCTTTCCGGTATGTATGTGTGAGCTATGCATGTTTTTGAATGTAATTATATGCAAAATAAACTAATATATATAATCATATAACTAAATATAATTATATAAATATATTTATAAATATATATAAATACTTATAAATAGATTTATATATATTAAAATAAGAATTATTTTTAAAAAATTATATATAAATATAAATATGAATTATATAACACTTAATAGAAAATGAATCTTATTTTCATAATTTTATATATATAATATTATCAAATATATATTAGTCAAAATGTTCAATAGTTTATTTGAATAAAACAATTTATTTATTACATTTATAATTTTATATTAATAAATTTAGACTTATATAAATAAATTTTTTATTATATATAAATACTATTAAAATAGATTTATATGTAATTATAATTATAAATAAATACATACATATTTATGTAATTATAAAAATATAATAAATATTTTGAATAATAATATATGTATTATATTTATAATTATATATTTTTAATTATATAAAAATAGATTCGAATTTGTGAATGACAGATCATTCTGGAGCTCCTCTTGAAGGTGATTGCGATGGCGATAAGAAAACATCCCTATCCATCCTAGGACGAATCATCGACACTGAAATCCTTGGGATTAATAAGAGGTTTTCAGAATGACGTAATGGAAATGGTGATGATAAGAATGTTATAGTTGATGGAAATGTTAAAAATACCTTTATTGGATGATATGAGATTTTGGCAGCATGCCATATGGTGCTGAGAGAAAGCTTCATGCTATAGTTATTTAGGATGTCCCATGATATTTGGATCATCAATTTTCAACCTCTTCAAATCCTACGGACCGGAAGCTGCCAGTTTCTCTATCTGAATAGATGTTATTTTTTACAGTTGATATAAAACTAGATGGTAATTAGTCTATGCAATCTAACAGAGTCTCTTGTGATAGTGGCTATGGGTTTGTGATGAAACTACATGATGGATTCATTGATCCATTGGTTTAGGACCCGAGTGGATGCAAAGGGAATGTGGTCTACAATAATCTTGGAAGCTTCATCAAGTGCAGATACCAACCTTTTTGGTGCCCTGATTTACAAGTGAGGTTAGAGATGATGGATTGTAGTGGTTCATGTTGGCCTAGTAGCACAGGCCCCACCGCAATGGATGATTTGTTTATGTTGGTGGGTTCACACTTTGGGAGGACCATGTATGGAGTCCTACCTTGGTGGAATTGGATATTGATGTTTGAAGGGTATAGACCAATGACTGTGGCTTGGTGACAATCTTGAATGACATCGACATTGGGAACATGGGGTACATGACGACGAGTGTAGGGGGAGGCCTTGTCCAGGCCGACAGGAACCATGGGAGAAGGCTGAAAAATGATGAAGCCTTGGTTGGTTTGTCGGTGATGGGACCACATTCTGTGGTGGGTCAAAAATGACCTCAGGGCATAGGCGTGGTGACCATGGGAAATACCTTGTGTTTCAGGCTGGTAAGGAGTGGGTGTTGACCATGGGTTGTGGTGCTCATAGTAAATAACCATGACATTTGATATGCACTACAAGTAGGAAGAGCGGTGATTGTGATGACCTCGGGTTTCAGGAACAAAATGCTGGCAAAAATAAAATTACTCGATTCCTTTTTTTGAGGTGTTACAATATAGCGGTGGTGATGGATATAGTCTTCATCCAAACTATATTTTTGAGCCCCAATGGCCAGGGGGTATTGGTTTTTTCGGCCTTTTTTATCAATGTTATGTAGACTGTAATTAAATGGTCCTGGGACATTTATTCTGTGGATGAAGGTATCGTCTTCATCAGTTTTGTTTTAGGTGGCATTGTTTTTTCATTTTCTAGTTTGGTGGTTCTCCCTTTTCCAAATGTTTTTTGTTGTTGTCTTTTCTTCTACCTTTTATTTTCCTTAATAAATTTGAGGACCATGCACGCTCAGATCCCGAACATCCCTTGTATAAATACTTTTTAAATATATTTATTTGATTATATAATTATATATATATTAAAAAATTAAAAATTCATAATAAATATATTTTCTCAAAAGTCTCATTAATGGTATTGGAATCCAAACCCAAGAAATGAAATGTTTTAGTAAACTATAAATGTACAACGTAGGGAATGGTACCATCATGAAAAACAATTACCTCATTGAAATCAAAATATCAATTCCGGTTTATACTCTTAGATCCCATATTCCTTATAAATCCACATCTTCCCTTTGGATGGAAGTCCCTCTACCATGTCTTGATTTATGGGTGTCATAATCATTATCAAATGCTGACTCGGAAAATTTATCCAACATAGTTATTGTTTTTAATTTATATGGTAATTATAGAAAATTTATCTCTGAGTTAGATCGAAATTCATCTTAAAGATTTATTGATTGCAATTTATGGACTATTATGTAATCACTAACACATAATGTATCCAGTTCCATCATTGTTAAAATTACATCCGGCTGTGAAAGTAGCCAATCTACCGCTTCCTAGCTAATTCCTTCGAAGGGAATTTCACCTTCCCAGTCTTTTGGAACAATGAAACTCAAATTATTATCTAGTGTAATGAAACATTCCTACTCTCCGGCCTTGCCAAAGTAGCCATAATCATTCTGCATAATATTAGATAATGTTTATGGAAAATTCCATTATTGATGGTTAATATTATCCACATTAGTATATTGGTGTACAACCTACAAGGGAGAAGGAGATCCCGCACAATCATAGAATTAGTCACAACTTCTTTGGATTTTTGAGGGGTATAAAATAGGTAACCTTAATTATCCATTAACATTTTCATACTCTTGTACCATGATTCATGTTTCATGTTCACCCTTATAGATTCCTCATCAGATTGTACATGATTATGAAAAACGCTACTAGCAGGGTCACCCACTTTGAGGTAAACCTCATATGAAACCACAAGAAGATATTATTTGGTACTTAACACATCCTCACAAAGAACAGGTGCACCCAATGTAGAGAAATCATTCCCACCACCCTAATTAGTTTTATTCATTTGAAGAGACACATCAAATACACATTGTTTTCCATTCGCACTTCTTTAATTTTAATAAGCATCCAAATGAAGATCAATCACATCCTCATGTTCACGTGGTGACTTCTTTACATGTGAATGGTCTATATGGGAATCTAATTTTGCATCCCCCTATGAATTATAGTCCAATGGAACACCATTGGATGTAACACAACAAGAGTTATATCCTCTATAAGAGGCCCTCCATTTATTCAAGAGGTCATCCTACATCTACAACATACATTCATCAACATGTAGAGCCTCATTATGCCATGACCCTACTGTTGGGTTCTCTAAAGAGAAATCTCGTAGACCAGCATGTGTAACAAGGTACATGAATTCGACCAAACCCTCAAGAGGTTGGTTAAATACTTAGACATCAGACCCTCCCTTGTGGAAATTAGAGAACATCCCTTTCTCAGTAGATATATAGATCATTGCACCCGTCACAATGTCAACAAAATAGTGACTGCCAACCAGAGCTTCATTGCCCCGATACCAACCAACATAAGAACCACAATTACTTCTAGCTTTAAAAATCTTATCAACTACATAGAGTGGTTATATAAACATTAAATGGTCAATAAGGTAACCCATTTTCTTATAATTATATATTTTCAAATTCTTGTGGAAATTTTTATCCTAATGCGTGATGTTTTCACAGCAAAATAAAAAGGCATATATCTTGTCAAGAGAGATTAAAATATAAAATTTGTAATCATTATTAAATAAAATTACAAAACTTGTGAGGTGAGAATTAAAATTAACCTCAGTAAAGACCCTAGAAATGTTAACAGAACTGGATTTATATATCTCTTTTTTAAATTTTATAGACACAACCACTGCCGATATAAGGCCCCTGCATTAAACTTACTTAATCTTGAGTTATTAAAAGATTACACATTGATGATATTTTCAGGTTTAGAGTTTTATAGAATTAGTTCATTAAACTTGCATTACATTCCACATTTAAACAAAGTGGTTACGTAAAAGACAGTATTCATTCTTCCCATCAACGGGAACATATTTTAAATATAACACGGATTCTTTCTTGACACATCCTTGACACTATCATCACATCATGTACCTTTCCCTTGACCTGTGAAAAACATTTCAAAAACTTGGGATGAGCATAAAAAGCTCAGTAAGAGTTATAAAAATATGGAAAGGAAATATGAGTTCATATATACATTAGAATGAAATCACACATTACCCATAAAATATAGGCATATCAAATCATGAATAAATCATAGAAAACATAAGACATAAAGGTAACTTGAGGGATTCATAACATTATTATGTAGGGAGTAACCCTCTTGATTAATTATGGAATACCCATCACAGTATATTCCCTAAATCTCTTCGGAGAATCCTTAACATTTCACTCCTTCGCGTTACCCAATGCATTGGAGAGCTATATCGGGCTCACCCGCCCTTAGTTTATCACGGAACAACCCGTTTTCATAACAATGACAAAGAACCATAACATAAATGTGTCACATAAAACATGCATAAAGGAAACATAACATTTCCACATTTCAATCACAAGATAACATTTTAGTATATTGAAATAATGAATCCATTCAAAAAGAAACCATTTCCAAAACCATTTAAAACATTTAATAAAGAGATATTTGAATCAAAGTGTCCCATACCACCTTGAAGCATAAAATTTTAAACCATTAATATCCATATAAATGAATCCTTAAAACCATTTTGAAAACATGGATATTAATAAGAACAAATAATTAAAACATTTAAAACGATATTTTGGATAAAGGGGTTTTACCAAAATTAGAGACACTTGAATACAATAATTGAGGAATAACATTTAGTCAGTACTTTATAATATCATGAGAATAAATGGATTCATGATATAATACTCCAAAGGAAAGTATATACACCATATAATAGTGAATTGGTGCGTATCAACAATGAACCCTCAACAGAAATGTCAAATGTGATGAAATCCCTTATAAAGAAGGTATCCTTAAATTAAGGACAAATCAATCTCAAAAATATGTGTGACAAACATAAATACACCCAATATAAGTGGATATTATGTCCAAAACAATAAAAGGTCATTCACACATATTCAATGGATTCCAGATTCAATAACTACATCTTGAACCCAAAGAAATCGAAATTGGGTTAAAAAGTTCCCTTGACAGCCTAGCGGCATCGCATCAAAATTAGTTGATGAGAGATAAAAAGTGTATCTCATAACTTGGACATAAAATTTACATCAATAAGGATATATTAGAACATATCCCAACATAACAATATGTAAATTAAAAGACCCAACAAAAGAAGTCTTTTAAAAAAGATGATGGTGAAAGGTTCCCTTACCGACTTGGGTATCATTCAAAACATACACCCCATGAAAGAAGGACAATAGATCATTGATGTAAATACTCATAAAAAAAGTATATTACACAAATAGTAGAATAATGGGCATTACATACACCACTCAATAGAATTTTTGGCAAATGTAGCATAAATCTCACGAGAATAAAAGTGAGATGAAAAATCCCTTACGAAAACATGGCAGCCTAACGGCGCCACATAAAACATCCGAATATGGATTGATGAGATCAAATAGGGTATATAATAACATTACAATAAAATGTACAGAAAGAGGAATATAAAATAACATACCCCAACATTACAAAGAGGAGCGTAAAATAATTGTCATAAAGGAGAGTACTTAAAAAGAAAGAGAGAGGTTAGATCTCTTACGAAAGTTTGGCAGCCTAACGGCGCCACTCAAAACATCCAAAATGGATTGATGAGAGAGAATAGGGTCTCTAATAACATGAACATAAAAATTAAAGTAAGTGTAATATAAACGATCATCCCAATAACAATAAAGATGAGCTTTAATAGGAATGACATAAAAGTGTGTACATAAAAAGAATAAGAGGAGTAGGATCCCTTACCTCGGGTCCGACTTGACTCGATCGTTCTTTAATCTCCTAAATAATAAACATGAGTTAATTTCTACTTACTTAAGAACCTTTTTCAAGTTCATTATACCTTTTATATCACTTATTACCATGTCATAAACATTATGTAATCATTTAAGTTAATAATATTTGTTTTGTCGATATTTGGTTCTTAAGTCGAAAGTGGACTTCTTACAATTACATGTTGTTCGTGTGGCCAAATTTTTATTATATCCAAAATTGTATTCATGATGTATATATATAATATATGTCATATATATCCAGTACATGCATGCATTTATAACATTACATAATCATTTAGAGGTTAGAAATGAAATGCACCGTTCATGGAGACGGTAAGCCGTACGTATGCATGAACACTACTTTCATTTCTATTTCGTATTTTATAGAATGGAATAATAATGATATAAAGTTATATTATAATTCCAGTATAATATCATATATAATATCATAGTTCCATCATTTATGCGTCCCACATATGGTATTTAACAAATCAAATCACTTTGAGGGGGCAGTAGTCCGCACTTCCTTAAATAAAGATATCACGTTTACCCATAATGGAAACCATAAAGGTATACCCAAAATGAAAAAAATAGAAGCATAAGGAAAACATAAACATATTATATATCATATATAAAAATAGTGACATCATAATGTCCACCATTGAAGGTGTTAAATGAGTATTGAACAATCATCGTTTCGGGAGGCAGAATTTCGCCATCCACGGAAACCGTATGTTCTTTAACCATTTGATGTAGTTGTGTGAGAGTGTAGCTAGAATAAATCTTATAACAACATCCTAGTATATTTAAGATACTGGGGTTGTTACAAAATAAGTAAATAAAAAGAGTTTAGGGGGTTGGAGAAGCAAAATAAAACAAATTAACATGAGAGAATGAATTACCTTTAAAAGTGTAACTCCTTTTGATTTGAGCCTAAAGGCTTCCTTTGAAAGGATTCTGCCCAAAAAGAATCCTCTAGGATGAGGAGAGGGATTTTTATAGAGTAAATGGGAAGGGGTTGGCCGAGCCAAAGGCTTGAGGAGTGTTTGAAATGAGGTAGAGGTGGGGGCCTTTTATAAGAAGAGAGGAGGGGCACTTTTGGAAGGTAAGAAATATTACTTTATTTGAAAATGTGTTTCGGTTTTAAAAGGTCCCACATTGATATAATTCGTGGATAAGGTGATACGTGTTCGAAGTCCACCCATCCAATAAGTTTTGGACATGTGTAGGTCATAGTGTTTACATTATCTTCTCATTCTATTTAAATCGTCAGATAATGATGTCATCGCTGCATCATTATGATGTCATAAATACATTAATTTATTTAATGTCTAAAAATTATAAAAAAATTCCTATGATGTAATAAATCATTTTAGATTTCCAATGACTATTTTTAATAAAATATCTGACTTTTATAACCCCACTTAAAAATTGTTTTAGTAAAACATATCATGTCTTTGTAATTTTTACTTTTACATTAAATAAAAAGTTATTTATGTCATTTCCCAACCAAAGTGGCTCCATGGGGTTCCCAAGTTGACCCATGGCTTTTCTGGGTCGTCTATTACACATCCAATGAGGTTAGGACATGTGTCAAGTACATTTCATATTATTAAAACATTATTTTTACCTTAAACTACACTAATTACCTCTAATCGCGATTAAAAACTTAATAAGTTACTATTCACCAAAAAATTATTTTTATCCCATTGAACTACATTTTACTTTTTAATGAAAACCATGTATGTCAGATTTTTGATATTCAAAACACAAAGATGGCAAAATTTCATTTAAATGGAAAAATCAGTTTTTATAACTACCACTTAATGGTGTGTCACTATTCAACAAAAATTGATGTTTTTCAGAAAAATCCCAAAAATTCACCCTAAGATATATTTGATATTACGAACTCAAAAATGAAGTCAATTTTAAAAAATTCAAAACATATAAGTCACATTAATTAATTTAATAATTAATTCCCGCTGTCAGAGCAAACATCGTGTTTTTATGAAATAATAAGTATCAAAAGATTGACACTGGTTTAAGTCTTATTTCAAAGTGAAATTAATTTCAAAGACCACTATTTTATTTAATGGTAAAAATATATTCTAATTTCACTTTAAAAACAATTCAAAAGATAATCTAATAAAATAAATAAATTAGATTAAAAAGAGGTTTTGAATTAAATTACAACATTTTACACTATTCATTAAAAAAATGAACTTTATCGGAAAGATACCAAAAATTTACACAAAGTAAATTTTGATGTCCCGATTCTTAATAAGAGTTTTATTTGGTCCAAAATAATATTTAAGAGTGAACAAAACTATATTTAATGATGGTTCAACATCAAAAGGTGATAAGTGAACCTTTAGTGAAAACTAGGGCATATACGCCTAAAATTGAATTCTTTCCGTATTTTAAGCCTCTATCCTTTATTGGATAAATGTAAAAACATTGAAAAACATATATAATCATATATTAGTTATTTCTATCCATTCCCGCCATTACAACGGCTACATGTTAACTACCATTTAAAATAATATTTTTTTATTATTAGAGTGCAACGTAAGATTCCTAAGAAACTCGTTGTTGCGTGTTGGGTACGCCATCGAGCATAGCGTCCCCGTTAAAGTCATATCAATATTTTATTCACAAATATGGATAAATATGAAAATTTCATATTCTTTATTTACCTGGGGTGTTACATCCTTCCCCTCTTTTGGGAATTGTGTCCTCACAATTTTTAAAATTGAGTTTGGAAACATCCTTGAAAGTCCCACATCGGAACAAGAGTCGGTAAAACAATCACTTTAAAATAATGAAAGATAAGCACAGAGGTCACCTGAGTTAACCCATACTAGGATTCCAATTATGAAAATATGGACATGGAGGAAAGAACAAAGGGTCATGTTCTGCTGGAGAGTGATAGAAAACATGATTAGGAGAAAGTTAACCACAAGAAAATCACAAACTTGTGATGGGTTAAACAGTATTCTATTCCCCAGTAGGAAATGTTAATAGACCACATTATTGTTTTAAGTTACTTTTTATTGAGTAATTTTTTGATAAGGAAACATAATCACTTATCATGTTGACTTTCAACTTTTTCTAGATTCCTTAATCAAACTCAAATTTTTTCCAAAATATGATTATTTAGGGAGACTTGTTTGCATTAAGAGTACTATAATCAACTTCTAGAGAATCACATAATCCAAAAAAGGGAACTATATACATCCCATGTCTTTAGGCTTTAACAAAAACCAAAACCAAAAAGGTTATTACAAGGTCAGATAATCCAGAAAAGGATAACCCATTAAAAATAAAATCCATGCTTAATCTCCAAAATTTTTCCAACAAAACCCAAAGTTCAACGATGACCATCTGATAAACAATTTGTCCATAAAATTCTTCAAAGTAAACCAATATAAGATTGAAACCCAAATATTTGAAGGATTTAGTCACATAGTCTTCCAAGTTAAATCGTAACATTTATCTCCAAACAACATCAGTTGCTCCTGAAGTCTCGTATTGAAAAGTAATTAACCTAATCACATATCCTCTATGATAGGTTAATCATTTTCATAAATAACCCAAAATAAACTTACTCTTAAAAAAAGAATCAGTCAAACTAACCAGGGACTTCACGTAGTCTAGTGGTAGGCGATAAATACCAGTTGCACTTTGATTGTGGGTTCGATTCCCGCAGCTTTGTCCGACGCGACAGGTAGTCACACGGTCTACGTGTTGTCCTTTTTCCAAAACTATTTAATTCTCAAATAATTCTCCAAAAAGGGTTAAAATCATCAAAAATAACCATAACATAATTTAACCTCAATTTTATCTCATGCCTTTCACTTCAATCATAACATATAGTAACCCATAATTACCTCAAAAGTAACGATCATATAAACCCAAATGGTTCTTTATAACTATTTCCACAAAAGAAAAGATAACTATTACCTGAATAAAATTTGCCTATATTAAACATCAGGGTTACAGATAATATAAAAAGTCTTCTAATGTAACCCCATCATCAAAAGATACTTAATAATCTTAAGAATTTCACTATAACTCTTGAAGCCCTTATATGTTGACATCTTACTCATTCAACATTCTTCATGATCCATTATACATTCCTTTCCAACATATTCCGAAATACCTCTTTCCTACAAACAAAATCATGAATCATATCCTAAGATTCCAAAATAGGAAAACAATAGTCATGAAATAGCACATACCTTTGATTGGTCATTGTCAGTTTCTTCATCCTCAATCGGAATGGCATTAGGTATTGGTAAACGAATATTGGTACGCTCTTGGTGACCCCATTCACAAAACTTCTTCATGGGACATGTGTTTGCATAATGGCCATGCACACCACATTTAAAACATTCAATTGATCCCTCAGAAAGAACTTCCTTCCCTTTCCTCGAGTCAACTGGATGATTCCTTTTTCCATGGAAGGTTCTTGCTTTATGACCTTCATTTCCACATCTATAGCATATTTATGTCCCTTTGAAACATTTTCCTATGTGTTTCATTCCACATCTTTGACACATAGGTTTCTGAACACACTTACCATTATGATTATTACCTGTTCTTCCGTAGGGATTTTTTCCTTGCATATATGATGCCTTAGAGAAATATCCAAGGTTTAGGTGGTCAATCATGACTCCAGATAGTTGGATGAGGATAATCACAAGAGTTCTCATTGCAGCTCCCATATCATTCAGTTGCTTGCCCAAAAAACTGTCACAGTTTCCTTCACGTCCACTGTTACTTTGGTGTCTGCTAGATCCAGCCATTTACTAAAACCAAAAAGGTCAGTGTGCGTATATCAACAAAACCATCATGTACTAATGAGTAAGATAAACACTATGATATACTTACTCATTCACCTTATCTAAAACTAGGACTCTTTCTGAAATCCTAACCATTATGGTAATGTCACTTATGCTTAATGAATACCCTAACCTCTAAAGTTATCTAAACCGAAATTTGATACCAACTATAAGTCCCCAGCCTTAAACTTACTTAATCTTGAGTTATTAAAAGATTACACATTGAGGATCTTTTCAGGTTTAGTGTTTTAGAGAATTAGATCATGAAACATGCATTACATTCCACATTTAAACAAAGTGGATACATAAAAGATAGTATTCATTCTTCCCATCAACGGGAACATATTTAAAATATAACACAGATTCATTCTTGACGCATCCTTGACACTATCATCACATCATGTACCTTTCCCTTGACCTGTAAAAAACATTTCAAAAACTTGGAATGAGCATAAAAAGCTCAGTAAGAGTTATAAAAATATGGAAAGGAAACATGAGTTCATATATACATTAGAATGAAATCACACTTTACCCATAAAACATAGTCATATCAAATCATGAATAAATCATAGAAAACATAAGCCATAAAGGTAACTTGAGGGATTCATAACATTATTATGTAGGGAGTAACCCTCTTGGTTAATTATGGAATACCCATCACAGTATATTCCCTAAATCTCTTCGGAGAATCCTTAATGTTTCACTCCTTCGCGTTACCCAATGCATTAGAGGGCTATATCGGGCTCACCCGCCCTTAGTTTATCACGGAACCACCCGTTTTCATAACAATGCCAAAGAACCATAACATAAATGTGTCACATAAAACATGCATAAAGGAAACATAACATTTCCACATTTCAATCACAATATATCATTTTAGTATATTGAAATAATGAATCCATTCAAAAAGAAACCATTTCAAAAACCATTTAAAACATTAAATAAAGAGATTTTTGAATCAAAGTGTCCCATAACAACTTGAAGCTTAAAATTTTAAACCATTAATATCCATATAAATAACTCCTTAAAACCATTTTGAAAACATGGATATTAATAAGAACAAATAATTAAAACATTTAAAACGATATTTTGGTTAAAGGGGTTTTACCAAAATGAGAGACACTTGAGTACAATAATTGAGAAATAACATTTAGTCTAAACTTTATAATATCATGAGAATAAATGGATTCATGATATAATACTCCAAAGGACAGTATATACACCATATAAGAGTGAATTGGTGCATAACAAAAATGAACCCTCAATAGAAATGTAAAATGTGATGAAATCCCTTATAAAGAAGGTATCCTTAAATTAAGGACAAATCAATCTCAAAAATATGTGTGACAAATATAAATACACCCAATATAAGTGGATATTAAGTTTAAAACAATAAAAGGTCATTCACAAATATTCAATGGATGACATATTCAATGACTACATGTTTAACCCAAAGAAATCGAAATTGGGTTAAAAAGGTCCCTTGACAGCCTAACGGCATCACATCAAAATGAGTTGCTGAGAGATAAAAAGTTTATCTCATCACATGGACATAAAATTTATATCAATAGGGATATATGGGAACATATCCCAACATAACAATATGTAAATTAAAAGACATAACAAAAGAAGTCTTTTAAAAAAGAGGAGGGTGAAAGGTTCCCTTACCGACTTGGGTATCTTTAAAAACATACACCCCATGAAAGATGGACAATAGATCATTGATTTAAATAATAATAAAAGAAATTATATTACAAAAAGAGTAGAATAATGGGAATTACATACACCACTCAATGGAATTTGTGGAAAATGTAGCATAAATCTCACGGGAATAAAAGTGAGATGAAAAATCCCTTACGAAAACTCGGCAGCCTAACAGCGCCACATAAAACTTCCGAATATGGATTGATGAGATCAAATAGGGTATCTCGTCACATTAAAATAAAATGTACAGAAAGAGGAATATAAAATAACATCCCCCAACATTACAAATAGGAGCTTAAAATAAGTGACATAAAGGAGAGTACTTAAAAAGAAAGAGAGAGGTTAGATCTCTTACGAAAGTTCGGCAGCCTAACGACGCCACTCAAAACTTCCAAAATGGATTGATGAGAGAGAATAGGTTCTCTCATTACATGAACATAAAAATTAAAATAAGTTTAATATAAAAGATCATCCCAATAACAAGAAAGATGAGCTTTAAAAGAAATGACATAAAAGAGTGTACTTAAAAAAAAGAGAGGAGTATGCTCCCTTACCTCGGGTCCGACTTGACTCGATCGTTCTTTAATCTCCTGAATAATAAACTTGAGTTAATTCTTACTTACTTAAGAACCGTTTTCAAGTTCATTATTCCTTTTATATCACTTATTACCATGTCATAAACATTATGTAATCATTTAAGTTAATAATATTTGTTTTGCCGATATTTGGTTCTTAAGTCGAAAGTGGACTTCTTACAATTACATGTTGTTCGTGTGGCCAAATGTTTGTTATATCAAGAATTGTATTAATGATGTAGATATCATATATTTCATATATATCTTGTAAATTCAGGCATTTATGACATTACATAATCATTATAGGTAAGAAATGAAATGCACCATTCATGGAGACGGTAAGCCGTACGTATGCATGAACGCTACTTTCATTTCTATTTCGTATTTTATAGAATGAAATAATAATGATATAAAGGTATATTATAATTCCAGTATAATATCATATATAATATCATAGTTCCATCCTTTATGCGTCCTACATATGGTATTTAACGAATCAAATCACTTTGAGAGGGCGGTAGTCCGCACTTCCTTAAATGAAGATATCGCGTTTACCCATAATGGAAACCATAAAGGTATGCCCAAAATGAAAAAAACAGAAGCTTAAGGAAAAAATAAACATATTATATATCATATATAAAAATAGTTACATCATAATGGCCACCATTTAAGGTGTTAAATGAGTATTGAACAATCATCGTTTCGGGAGGCAGAATTTCGCCATCCACAGAAACCGTATGTTCTTTAACCATTTGATATAGTTGTGTGAGAGTGTAGCTCGAATAAATCCTATAACAACATCCTAGTATATTTAAGATACTGGTGTTGTTACAAAATAAGTAAATAAATAGTTTTTAGGGGGTTGGAGAAGCAAAATAAAACAAATGAACCTGAGAGAATGAATTACCTTTAAAAGTGTAACTCCTTTTGATTTGAGCCTAAAGGCATCCTTTGAAAGGATTATGCCCAAAGGGAATCCTCTAGGATGAGGAGAGGGATTTGTAGCGAGTAAATGGGAAGGGGTTGGCCGAGCCAAATGCTTGAGGAGTGTGTGAAATGAGGTAGAGGTGGGGGCCTTTTATAAGAGGAGAGGAGGGGCACTTTTGGAAAGTAAGAAATATTACTTTATTTGAAAATGTGTTTTGATTTTAAAAGGTCCCACATTGATATAATTAATGGATAAGGTGATACGGGTTCTAAATTCACCCATCCAATAAGTTTTGGACATGTGTAGGTCATAGAGTTTACATTATCTTCTCATTCTATTTAAATCGTCAGATAATGATGCCATCGCTGCATCATTATGATGTCATAAATACTTTAATTTATTTAATGTCTAAAAATTATAAAAAAAAATTCCTATGATGTAAGAAATATTTTTAGATTTCCAATGACTATTTATAATAAAATATCTGACTTTTATAACCCCACTTAAAATTGTTTTACTAAAACATATCATCTTTGTGTCATTTTTACTTATACATTAAATAAAAAGTTATTTATGCCATTTCCCAACCAAAGTGGCTCCATGGGGTCCCCAAGTTGATCCATGGCTTGTATGGGTCGGCCATTACACATCCAATGAGATTAGTACATGTGTAAAGTTCATTTCATATTATTAAATCTTTATTTTTACCTTAAACTACACTAATTACCTCTAATCGCGATTAAAAACTTAATAAGTTACTATTCACCAAAAAATTATTTTTATCCCATTGAACTACATTTTACTTCTAAATGAAAACCATGTATGTCAGATTTTTGAAATTCAAAACACAAAGATGGTAAAATTTCATTTAAACGGAAAAATCAGGTTTTATAAGTACCACTTAGTGGTGTCACTATTCATCAAAAATTGATGTTTTTTCGGAAAATCCCAAAAATTCACCCTAAGATATATGTGATATTAAAAATTCAAAAATGAAGTCTATTTTACAAAATTCAAAAAATATAAGTCACATTAATTAATTAAATAATTAATTCCCCCTGTCAGAGCAAATAGCGTGTTTTTATGAAATAATAAGAATCAAAAGATTGACACTGGTTTAAGTCTGATTTCAAAGTGAAATTAATTCCAATGACCAATATTGGATTTAATGGTAAAAATATATTCTAATTTCACTTTAAAACCAAGTCAAACGATAATCTAATCATTTAAATAAATTATATTAAAAAGAGGTTTTGAATTAAAATACAACATTTTACACTATTCATTAAAAAAATGAACTTTATCGGAAAGATACCAAAAATTTACTCAAAGTAAATTTTGATGTCCCGATTCTTAATAAGAGTTTTATTTGGTTCAAAAGAATGTTTAAGAGTGAACACAACTATATTTAATTATGGTTCAACATCAAAAGCTGATAAGTGAACCTTTAGTGAAAACTAGGGCATATACGCCTAAAATTGAATTCTTTCCGTATTTTAAGCCTCTATCCTTTATTGGATAAATGTAAAAACATTTAAAAACATATATAATCATATTTTAGTTATTTCTATCCATTCCCTCCATTACAACAGCTACATGATAACTACCATTTAAAATAATATTATTTTATTATTAGAGTGCAATGTAAGATTCCCAAGAAACTCGTTGTTGCGTGTTGGGTACACCATCGAGCATAGCATCCCCTTTGAAGTCATATCAATATTTTATTCACAAATTTGGATAAATATGAAAATGTCATATTCTTTATTTACCCGGGGTGTTACAACAGAGTCAATGTACCAAAGAATCTTTTGGTGATAGAGGAGCTGGATGAAGACCTTGATTTTGAACTAGACATGTTTAATGTTATTCTTTTTTCTTTATAGGATATAGAAATGGTCTCATTCCAAAATATTATGAATTATAGACCTAGGGATAAAATCCTAAACCAAGTTGTTGTCGATTATATGTTCTCCAAAGGAAAAATGATATGGAAAAAATCCTTACTTATAGAAGTCAGGCTCCCATTCTGGAAGCCCCAAACATAAAAAAGTTATTCATAGAGTCCATCATTCTTAAATATATTTTAAAGTAGAATTTCATCAGTTGGATTAGTCTAATGGTTTTGAAATAGTGGTTCGATGGATGACTATGATGGTGGTAGATAGTAGGGGGTTCAAAACATCTGGCCAATTTACATCTGGTTGACCGGTGACGGAGATAAATTGACGATCGATATGTGGGGGAGTGGTTTAGGGATTCTTACTGATATAATTTATGGGATGTTTATGGGCTTAATATCAGGCACTACTGATTTTACGTATTGGGTATTTGTGACAGTGGTGAACATATTGGATGGTTGGGAGGTAGTCATATTTGGGGTGACAACTCTTCTTCATAGATGTTGTGAAAATTATAGAGGGTTGTGAAGGGCATAAAAATTATGTGTGGTGCATTTGGTCTTATGGTTGGGCATATGGGTCAAAATTTCATCAACATTCATGGGTTAGAAAAACTGGGGCCTCTATGACATTTTATAGTTGGGTCATCCCTTGGGGGGATATGACATGGCCTATGAGGTTTTCAGTGCATTTTTTATTTTTTTGGTACATTGTAATTGTACCCCTACCACTACTCTAAATAAAGAAATCATTTCCAAATCAATGGTATATTTTCCAATTTATTTTTTGTTACTCTAGATCAATAGTACTATTAGAATTTTCATTTTTCGTCTTCTTTTCAAAATTTCTAGTTGTTCGGCCACCACGCAACGTCTGGTGGGTTTGGATGTTCGGCCTTAGTATGTGCAACATTATGTGTTATTGTATTTATGACACGGTCTGGATTTTAGCCAATCGATCCCTATTGAGGCCCCTCCCCTCCCACCCATGCCATTGTACTTCTTTCACTTACCAACCACCCTCCCTTACCACTGTCCACCACCCCTCCCTCCCTTTCATTCATCCAATATCCACCACAACTTACTTATCATCATCCACCACCTACCACCCCTCCCTGTGATACCCCCTTCCTTTCCACTGTCTACCACCCCCTCCCTTATAATAATATGTCACCCACCACCCCTCCCTTGCTACCACCCGCCACCCATATAGTATCTCAAATTGTAGCTAGAGTTTTTTTTTGCAGTAATTATAATATTTTATAAATTTAATTTTATTAATTTTTATCTATACCATTTAGAAATTATCTCAATTGAGTAATCACCATTGTTTTTCATTCATGAATTACATTTTTTTTATATTTTTCCATGGGTAATAAATGGTTTTTTCATAATCAGTTTTTTCCCTTAAGATTTTAGATTTTTCTGTTTGGATAATTACAAATTAATAATTGAAAATTGATAGTTTTTATAAATTAATAATTCAAATATATAGATAATTGTTTCTAAAAAGTATTTATTTAATCCTAAATAATTATATATATTTAAATAATAATAATATTACAATAAATATTTGTATTATATTTATATATATATATAAGTATATATATATTTATATAAATATATATATAGTTATATGAATATATCTATAATTATATAGAAATATTTATAAATATATTTATTTTTAATTATAATTATAAATATAGCATTATATATTTAAATATTTATATAATTATAACAAATATTTTTAAATAATAAATATACCTATATATTAATATGTATATATATATATATAAAATTTTAATCCAATGAGTCTGTACCCGAGTGGTGAAGTCTATTTCTTGGCATCTAGAAGGACCAGAGGTCAATCTTTATTGGGCGATGTACTATTACACACTAGTAGAAAATGGAAATTTGATCCCCTTGATAGAGGTGACCACCATTTGAAGTCACAAGCCTTAAAAATTTACAACAGATCATACCCCTCCCCCACCCCCTCCCACACACACAACCCCTACACAGACATCCCCATGTCCACCCTCAGAAACCCTATAATATCCCTCCACCATCACTTGTCTCTGCTTCTAGCTCCAGATCCGACTCCCTATCCCCCCTAAACCCCCCCCCCCCCCCCCCCCCCCGCCAACAATGCCTCAACCTCCTTCATCCACAAGTCTCTCTCCCTCATGCCTCACCTGTTGTGTCCATCACACTCATAGAGTCACTAGTGCAGCCCATCCACCCTCATCAGCACCCATTCCTCATGCCTCGTCTGACCTTTTCCTTCACCCCCACCTCTACCATAGGCTTATCCCTTCAACGTATCTCTAGGTATTCACCTTGGTTTCTCACTCATCGTTCTACACCCTATTGTGTATTTTCATAGGGTTCTAGGTGAGCATTATTTAATATATTTCTAGTTTATATTTTTACTGATTTTTTTATCTAATTAATAATGATACCTTTATTTTAATAATTGATAGCCAAGAATGATAGTTCAATACTTGTCGGTGGATCTCCTGTCAACAAAAATTTCATGGATAGGAAAATCTTCTATTTCTGGTTTATTTATTTTTGAAATCTTCATAGGATACTATTTCAAATACCTTCTATGAAAACCTCTTCGAATATATTATTATTCTTCTTGGAATGTTCTTCATGAACATCCTTGATATCAACGTTCCAGTGAATGTATGGGAAAAATTTATTTCGTGTATAGTTGTGACATATTAAATCTTCATGAATTTCATAGAAGGAAGAAATTAAATTATTCTTATAATATTGATCATCAAAATAGTTCATGATTACGTATTAATTTTTGATTTAAAGGTATTTATAATAAGAACTATCATGCTCCTCCCCTTCAACCTATAGGTGTGTCAATCATGATCAGTAGTATTCCTTATCTCTATCTATATATAATTTTATCTCTGATTTCTAGAATATAAATTAAAAGATTTCATGAGTGTTTCTATTTAATAATTTATCTATTCTTTTTATGTAACATAAAAAATGCTTCTATTGAGGACGCTTTCAATATTTAATTATGAAATGTAATTTTTATTTTTATTCTTATCTAGATTGAATGATTCTATTCTGATGATATATTTTTCTAGTATTCATTAAGTATCATGAATATCTTCTATTTGAAATATATGATAGAAATATTAACATCTTTGAGTAACATACCCTATAACCATTAGTCAAAAGGTGTATTTTAAAATACACCACATTCACATTACTGTAACCTCCATGTTGCAACCATTATTTTTCTTTGCATCTTGAATAGAAAAACCAAATAAATTGAATCCAAGATCTACATAAAATCAGGTAGTTTTAATAACATAATCAACATTTGAATAAAAATACCCACATATCTTGATATTTTCATACACACAGTTGCTACCTGGTAGTCTAGATTTCCCCTTTTTCATTTTGATATTTATTTTCATGGAAATATCACTAAAACTACATTGTTAATAATTGTATAAAATAATCTCTTCAATATTCCAATGTAAATGAAAAAATAATAATTTATAATAAAATATAGACATTTATTATAGAATAATATCCCTATAAAATGATGTGGCCAATTTCCAAAAAATCCAATCTCCTAGATGAAATATACACAATCCTTGAATGACACATTTGATGAATGATCACAATCCCTCAAATTATAGTAAATAATGAATTTATATTTTTTAGGTCATCTGGAATTACATTTTAAGTCACTACTTTATGTTGTGACTTCTAACTATTAAATTAACTCAATTGATCCAAATAGAAGAGTAATGTTATATTTCTCTTGTTAACAAATTAACACTGATATATGATTCAATTGAATATCTAGGTCAAAGGGTATTTGAAAACATATTTTTCATCATCCACTCTTCTGTCCTATAAAGAAATTCATTCACCATGAAACATTAATTTTCCAACTAACAAACAAAATCCAATATGATCTCACACCATACCCCACTACAAACCCTACAACACCCATTGTTGGGAACACCCCCATATTCTTCGTTTTATCATTTTCATTAATCAATAAACACTTGGAAACATATGTTTGACATCACCAATAACATAGTATACACTATCCTTCATCCCAAATTCTCTTTAAATGTTTATTCATCAATATCAACATTCAATTTAAAATTTCAATGTCAAGCCAATAATATTTTTAGTGATCTGGGAAGGTGAACATCTACTGTAAGTGTATCCTTAGACACAATTTTTTACACTTGAATTAAATATTATATTAAATTTGATGAGTAGGAATATATC
This sequence comes from Viscum album, assembly GCA_963277665.1. Lineage (NCBI taxonomy): Eukaryota > Viridiplantae > Streptophyta > Magnoliopsida > Santalales > Viscaceae > Viscum > Viscum album. The sequence goes on from CAUJRU010001778.1 coordinate 29,464, forward strand.
ATCTCTCATAGTACTTCACGAACACCAACAATGAAATCAGGATACTCAATCATGATACATACAAAACTCCTCCAATATATATAGTTCTCGCAAGTTACGATACTTACATAAACTACATTGAGGTAATATATGGAACAATTACTGTGAGAAATGATCCAATGATAATGCAAAATTATTTAGGATGTTAAAGGATTCATCAATTTTTCATCTATACCTGCAAACATAAAATCTCAACCAAAACATAGGTCTTGATTCACTTCAACTCATTTACCTTAGAATCATCATCATAGACCGTCCTCAATATTGAATCATATCAGGATCATCAAACTTTAAAGTATTTCATATTTTCTATGAACTCCTTGGAATGAAAAACTCAAGAATCAACTATCATTTGTTTGGTTAACAGTCTTCATCATTGGATCATATCTATCTAAATGTTTGACACCCTTCCTAACCCACATATTCAACTGAATTATATCCTAGTTTAATGATACCTTTATATCTATTATATTTGAGGTTTTTTCTATCTGTTAATAAACATAAAAATCTTAATTTTTGATAATATGACCACATTATGATATTATGAATCACCAAAAAACATATATGGTTTCGACCTATTCTTTTTTAGTATGTAGGAGTCCATATTCAAGATATATATTGAACTCTTCTATTTTGGTTTTCATTATGTGCTTCATGTTCAGTTTCCATCAACCTATAATTAATTTGAAAACACTTAGTTTCTTCTACTATAGACAAAATCATGTTTTTATTTCTCAAAAATTGGTTTTATGACTTATATTTTCATATTGATCCACCATAGTATATTTTAGTGAATCTGAGAGATCATTTACTATTACTCAACTCATCATAAATCCAAAAATCATGGAAAATTATAGAAAACACCAGAGACCATACAAATATGAGTCATATGGTTAGTTAGAGATCCTTATTATTATAGGATGATCCCGTTATAATTTCTCGTGACACAATAACCTGAGCATTGTTCATGTTAATAATTCATTGTAGTTTTATTTATTTTTAGGAATGGTTGGATTCATTCCATTTATGTGGTTACTCAGATAAAAGAAAAAAAATTTAGGACATACCAAAAATTATTCAAAGCAAGTTTGAATAGGTGTGGTTTAATTGGCTGGGGACTTAGCAGATTTTTTAGCATGTTGGTAGTTTCATGTTACTCATTCCATTGTTCTGAGTCTTATGTAAACTACCACAATGTGGACACGTGGCACAATAGTTTTGGGACATAACCAAAATTTTATACATCATAGTTGCTTCACCTATCACAAATTAAAAATTATTTACTCAAATTATAATATCAATTTTCAAACAGATAAAAATGAAATATTCGAACGAAAATTAAAATCAGATTATAATATTATTATGTTAAAAATAATATCAAGGAATCTGAAATAATTATTTACGACACAAAAAAAGTAAAAAATTATATTGAAAATATATGATCTTAAGTATATAAAAATTAAAACAATGAAATTAAAATCAATGAAGCACAAAAAAAATTCACTCAAGAACTGAAAGATTTTTATTTTACATCCATGGTAATAAATACTTATTATATTATCAATTATCACACAATTAGAGTGAAAAATCGACAAAATACTGTTAAAATATATGGAAAACGTAAATTAAAATAGGTACACTTTATACATAAGCGTGTGACATGGAAAAAATTGAAGATATAATCATAGACTCTTGTTTCATACCTAGTGTTATAACTTGATAGGCATAGAGTATTTTTTATGGATCAATGTTAATTGGTAAATTTACATGCTATAGTTTTTTAGAAGAATATTGTTGAAATTTAAAGTGGGTTAAAATTTAAATTATAATGATACATGGTTTATAGAAGGTCAAATGTTCTAATGATGTTCATAAATTGGTTAAATGATCCAAATGTTTCGAAGAACACATATTCATGATGAATATTATCTTTTATGTTATTACTCATATTCATAGGTCTGAATTATTCACACAAAATATTTATTCATGAAAATATTTGGACTTTAAAATACAAAATGTATAATTAATTAAATATTATGAAATGATCATGTCATTTGTGAATTTGTTACTTGTTTTGAATGATTATGAATTTTACTCCTCGTTAAATTGGTTAGTTATTATTTTAAAAATATTTTTTTGATTAGAAATTATATAAATTCTTAAAATATGAAGACTTATGTAAATGTAACTACTTGTTTTACATATATGAATACGGATAATAGTTATATTGATCCTTTAAATCGAACTTCTTGTGAATATTTTGAAATCAATACATAGTTTGTTGATTTCACTGTAGGATTTTAGAGTTACTATATTTGATTTCCAAATTGAAAATATGCTAACAGATATCAATTTTCATGAGTTACTATGAGGGGCTACATATTTTTTAAATTATTTTCTAAAAAGTTATAAGATCCAGTTTTTTAATAGGGTAGAATATAATCATTTTCCTCATATAGAAACAGTTCATATGGATGTTGATAAGAGGTTGAATGATATGATACATGAAATGCTTATTGAAATGGTATGTCAGATGTCTCTTGAAGGAATTCATGTATGGAATTTTGATTCCGGTGTGATCAATCTGAACTCTAGTGAAGATCAATATTAATTGATGTTTTATGAAATAATTTAGTATACACAAACAAAATTATATTATATGTATACTTATTATAGTAAATCTCTATTTACCAGGTATTTTTTCACATAAAGACTTTGAATTTTTTATAAGACACATCATTCAACGCACTATTGGTGTTATTGAAATAAGTACTTCCTAATTGACAAATGATTCTTGACTCATTATACCATGGTCATATGATAATAGATAACATAGGTTTCAAATACGGGACAATGGATGCATGTGAAACGAACTATATGATATTTAGAAAAGAAAATTTTCATTTAGATAATTTTAAATTATGTGATTTTCCAAGTGGAAAAATAACAAGAGAAATCATTCTTATAAAATTAATACTATGAAATAGGAGAAAATAATTGCAGTTATGAAATTTAATTACTTCCCACCGCAGATGAGGATGAAAAAAATTATTTATGTAAATTAATTTATCTATATTTATTATATGGAATGTGGAAATAAATTAGGAATGTGACATGATAACCCACCCATAAAACTCTATTTTATTGAATGATTTCAAAAAAATACACTCGGGCTATGCTAAAGATATTTATAATGTCTAATTGGGGTCGGTAGTAGATAGTCTCAATTCATTCATATCTATGGTTGTTGAAAATCATAGCACATGTCTTGTGGTGTTGGTTCTATATAATATTCATATATGGATTTGTATGAAACACCGATTTCTATTATTTTTCATTCTTTGGATATACCTATATATATAGTGGTATAATATTGATTATTACCTTCAATGATTTATTGATAAAGTTAATGAATTTTGGGGTGATTGTGAGGTGAATTATGACTTTGAATGAAATGAAAATTTCAAACTATAGGCAACTTTTTTATAGACAATCAAGGACTTCTAGCTTTTGAAAATTTATCATGTTGAAGAATAATAGATGTATTTTCTTTCCCTTTCTAAAAAATGAAAAAATTATACATGGCTTAAAAAATAAAAAAATGTACACACATGGGATAAAAACATTTTATCCCCCATCAACACAACTTCCGAAAGGAATGAGTGAAATTTTATGGTTCTAGAGGATTCAACCTAACGCCAAAGATCATCATAGGAGAAGATATATTATCACCTATTTGGGATGAAAACATCCCCACAATATATAAATTTTAGGATTTGGTGGATAATCTATTACCTAATATTTGTGGTGCAGGTAGACTGTGGAGTCCAAATTAGAAGAAGAAGGGTAATTTTTTAATCTTATTTTCCATAAAACTAACATGCTAAGGTGTAATTGGGATGTCAATCACATTGAAAAAAATGATTAGAATACTGTATTGTAAACTATTTTTGGTTTCCATAGAAAATGAAAGCACCTTGTCAATACACGATGTGATTTAGAAGAAATGGGTTTAAGGAAACAATTGCATTTAATGTTGGGTGAGGGAAACAAGGCATACATGACTACTGGAGAGTACACAATGAGTAAAAAATTGATAGAGAAATTTCATTGAATTTTATATATACTCAAGGATCCTAAATATAACTCTTCAAATATATCCAAGCTTGTGAATGTGATGATATAGAAATTGAATGGATTGAAAAGTAATGATAACAACATACTAATTCAATATTTTATTCTAAACATAATTCATGATTTTTATCACCCAATTTTGATGAACCATTGGCTGAGATGAGTAATTTCATAGATATATTAGTTTATGGAATAAATTAGTGTGTGATTAAAAATTTTTATTGTAAAAAAATATACTTAAGGTTTTTCATGTGGAGAAAATATTTCAACCCTCTTTTTTTGATTTTATGGTTCACATGAATGTGAATCTAAGCAATGATGTAATGATTTTTGTTCCAACGAAATTATGATAGATGTATCCTATTGGGTTGTATATGAGTAAATTTAAATGATTCATACATATCAAAGCTCTTTTGGAGGCATCAATAGTGACTGTTTATTTGATGGATGAGTGTACTAATTTTTTTATAGAAAATATTATGATTGTTAAACAAAATTAGATAAGACCTCATAGATTCATGATGTTCCAGTTGTATATGGAGCAATATATGATATGGAAAACATCATGTGGGTACAATATCCTTGGTATATCATACTCAATACTCTTTCAGTTCCACCCTAAATGTAGTAATTGTTTTATCACATTTATTATTTAAATTTCACATGTCCTATTTCTATATATAATGTTGATCATTTAATCAGATAGTTATCATTTTTAGGAAACACGTTAATGATATAAAATAAGAGATGTATCATGTGATTTATTATCACATTTAATAGTACCATTATGAATCGTTTCGGGATTAGTTCTATGATTTTGTACATATAAATGAATTTTCATTAGGATTGATGAATAATAATAATTTATTTTTTGCATAATTTTTTATTTAATTCTATGAAAAATATAGGTCTATAACCTACGGATGATAGATGACCATACATTTACCAAAATATTCATCCTCCTAGCTAAGGGACCATTTACATTGGCTCATCATTTCAAAGCATTAGATACTAATGGACTTCAGTTTAACATTAAAATTGTAGATGATAAATTAGAAAAACAAATAAACGGAATTGGTTGTCCATCTATCGATTCTGGTTATTGTGAAGGTCAATTTAAAGACATCATCAATGTTTTATATGCACATAGGTTGAGATACATATTATTAAAGTGTAGTTTTGTTGATCCAGTTTGTAGAAGTAAATTCAATAAATATCTATTTACATTGGTTAATATTGACAATATGTTATACAAAGATAGATGACTTATTACCGAACCATTCATTTTGACATCATAATCAGAACTTGTTTTCTTCATTAAATTTCCATCTGATATGAATTGGCCAGATTCTATAAAAATGTATTGGTGAGGACTATTTTTAATTAAAGTAGAGAAGGATGGGAGTTTGTTCTTTTGTTGAAATATTGATAGATAAACATACCGTAGTTCATAATGAAGAAGATATTCATTGGGTAAGAGAGAACATTGATGGAAAAATGGTCTATTTTAAAGTTTAAAAAAAGGTATGAATTTTTTTTCTATTTTTTTAAAACATTTATAATTATTTAACCCTTTATAAAATATTTAATATTTTATTCTATATTTAATATCTATGTCTTTTATATATACAAGAAATAAAAATTTCACTAATTAGAGTAAAAATAATTAAAATAATTATTTTTATGAAAAATAAAAACCATGATTTCCTATAATATTTATATAATAAAACACAAAAAACTATAAAATATTTCAATACATTTATAATAAAATAAAAACAAAAATTTTTTAAACATAACCCACCACTACTGAGATTATCCTTTAATTTAGTAATTGATTTTTATAAAAAGTTTTACTACGATTTAATTTAATCAAATGTATAAGACTTGGGTCATAAATTGTTAACAAGAAATAATTTTTTCAATCCTATTATTAATATGATAAAACATTTTTAGTAGTTTTTTAGATGTGTAAGTGCATCCCATTTTTTATCAATGATATATATTAGATAAAAAAAATTATTCCTTCGAATCAAAATTATTATTTATTCAGTTTATTAATTAATTATTTTTTTAAAATGTTGCTAATTATTTTAATACTGTTGCTGCTATTTGGAACTCATAATGTTCCTATGCTTGGGTCATTCCATTTATGTTGATTTACCCCTATTATTATAAAAGTTTCCACTTTATTTATGATATATTGGAACACTATTTTTATTGGAACCATCCGTATATCAAAGAAAATCATAAATCAAGTAATTGACCAACTTATCCTTCCAGATTGATTGATCAATCACATGTTTTTCAAAATCACTAAACTCTTCCATTGTTTTCTATTTGACCTTATAATCAACTAGTCATACAAAATAAGATCCACATGCATCAACATGATTAGAATAATTCTATGAATAATCTATTAAATATTTATTATTCTCCAACTCTTGGAATTTCCCCGCTGTAATAGCTCCAGTAAGAGCTATAGGTTCACCAAGAATTAAATAAACAACAAAAATCTTCATCCCTAGCTCACTTGTTGAGTAATGTACCCGAATTTATGTAAAATATTTCTTAAATTGTATGGAATTATTTTGAGATGACATGCTTTGACAACACCTGATTTCACGACCTGGTGAGCCAAAAACGAAATTATAAACTTTTTTATGTTCATATATGTAAACATGCAATTGGGTTTTTATAACATTTGAACTAGTGCTCAGATCGAATATCTGAGGGCACTTCTGAACTTAGAACATTGGGATTCAACTTGAAAGGCCATAACATTAATTGGCAAGGGTCAGACAGAAAATTTAATATTGGGATTTTCTGGAAAAATAAAAAAAACATAAAAAGTATTTTTTATTTCATTTTATACCGCTGACCAACGGACAATAGCATTGTGCTGCGGAAATGAGTTGCATTAAAGGAATATCTTTAATGGCTTTGTAATTATGCATCAATTGAGGTGTAATAGATATTATATTTCATAAATTAAATAGCTTAATGACACGACGTCGCAGTGTACAAGAAACTTTCCAATGTGTTTTCTTTTAATAGTTTAAGGTTTTAGCGAGTTGAAAATTAAATATTTTAATTTCAGATGAACCAAAGACAAGGACTCCCTCTAACTATGAATGTAAAATTCTAGAATGACCGCTTGAAAAATCAACACATTACAAAGAGTGGGACTGGGAAGTGATAAATGCCACCAGAGCTTGAATCCTCGTGGGTGGATATCTTCAATTATGAATTTCAATTGAGGATGGCGTTTATCTATTTTACATTTCCCTCGTTCTTCATTGTAAACGGTGAAGGTAGATCAACCCATGAAGTGGTTGATCGACGAGTTGTCTGTTCTTGTGGGAGGGTGATGTTTCTTGGGTTTATATTTTGAATAGAACTATTGTTGGTAGAACAACATCCCCAGACCTCCCACAATTTTAAAACACTTAGTCGAAAGGCACAAGAAGAAAAAAACAAGGCCCGAGCCCCTATGCTTGTGCGTTCTTCGTGGCTGAGTTTTCGATTTGGTGAAAAGAAGGATGCAAGGCCTTTATAGGGATGATGGAATCCCATGAAGTCCATAGAATCAAGTGATGTTAAGAACAAACCACCAGAATGGACTTGGTGGACCGCGGAAGTGCTCGCCTATTATTGCGCGCCACGATGGCACGTTGGGAGGACACTACTGTCAACTGACTGCGGCGGTGCAGCAAGGGATGCCGTTAGGTTGACGCGATGACCTGGCCATGTCAGCGCACTGCATACGCAACATCGTGCCACATCCCTTGTGGCTACCATGGTCGATCGACTTTGGCAGGGCAGGCAGCCATGCAGACGACCAATGGGGTGAGGGAGCCAAACACGGATACCACCCGCATACATGTATTATAGACCTGGTAAGCTAGCAGGATGGACAAGCCCCATCATTCCCAACCCACCCCATTAGTCTCAGCCTCAGATGTAGACAAAATGATTGGTCCTTGGCTAGGCCAGGTCCGGTTCAGGTCAGTGGACCCGGGTCTGTTTGACTGGGGTGGAAGGGACCCAGACCTAACCAGCCCCTTTTTTGAAAAAATGCTGATATCATTCAAACTGAGGGTCCAATTGATTATCCATTTGTGGATTATTAACCCTTGTGAAGAGGCAGATATTTTCATTAACTCTATGGTCGTTTTCATGGATGTTTAAATTATAAAAATATCTTGGGTAATGATTCTTCTAAGATCAAGCATGATACATTCAGAAACCATTTTTGTAGATGAGACCTAAACAATCTTGATGATCAACCCTCTGTGTATCTGATACTAAGGCCCAATGGGAACGGACTTTTTTGGGACTGAAATGTACCATAATGGGTATTAGATTACGTTTATCCTGACAGAACAATGGTACTCAACCGGAGGATAACCATAGTTTGACCATAGGTGGGATGTGGCTTCTATGTGACCCTGCATTCCAACTGTGGGGGGGGGGGGGGTTGTTTCTGTGTGATCTATAATACTCACATAACACATCTATGATAAGTACCTCAATATTCAGAGGTTAGTGCGAAGTATCTTCTGTGTGACCTGGGAGGCCATCTATACTCATTTAGGAGGAGTTATCTAGCATCCCATGGTGTTCGATGTTATGACTAGTAGTTCTATAACGCCCCGACCCTAGTTGCCTAGAGTCGGTGCATTATTACATAACATTGGCATGATCACAAGAAAGATCAAATATCGAAAGACCGATTGGTTTAGTAGCCTTGGAAACACTAGATATATTCATAAGTTTTACATTACATCATAAAATGAAAAACTACTACAACAACATAATGTCTCCATAATCCACACTACTATCCCCTCATAATATCCCTGCAGGTCATTCATAATTTACTTCTTCACATCCTGGGGAAAAATAAAACATAGAAAAGGAGTGAGCTCAAATGCCCAGTAAGGATAACAATATAGCGGAAACTTTCATAAATAAGAATAAACATTTAAGGCAATGCATTACTAAAAAAAAGCCTTTTAAAATTGAACTTCAACATGGTATGGCAAAAGTAAAATGAAATAATGTCATTTACTTATTCACATGGATATTCTACTAATCGAATAATCACATGCAAAAATCAATAACCACTTTCATAATGTTGGAATGCATAATGCCAGACTATCATAACCACATAGCCAAGGCCTCGTGCCAAGGCTACAAATAAGATTTTGTCAAGGCCTTGTGCCAAGACACTAGTTTGTCTCATGAGACCTACCGATGCATCGAGGAGCTATAGCGGGCTCCACCCGTCACTTATTAAGTCCAATGCATTCCCATATGAAAAGGTTTAAACATAACATAAACATTCGTATTAAAACTAGCATACGAAATGTCAATAATTTCACCATAAACTATGAATGGTATAAAAATAGCACATCCATAGTCAAACATATCACAAAACCTTCAATACAATATAGAAGTTTTGTATCATAATAAATCAACTTCAAATTATCTTAAAATCCGTCAAAGGATGTTGACATAGATGAAATCAAAATTCTTTTTAAAGAAATATCTCCTTTTATTTTGAAATCATTTAAGATCCATATAAAATAAAACATTTTCTTTGAAAATATTCTTATAAGCTTGTAAGGAAAGCTTCGACGATTTTATAACGGCGGAAAATAACCGCACCCGCCGTATAAGTTAAAAAAAACATTCTTACCTCAATTCTGTCGAAAAGGTTAAAAAGGACCTTGTTTTGAAAACGACGGAAAGATTCATTTATAAACCACTTATAAAAGTCAAAAAGGGTATAAATGACTTTAACTCATACCCTAGTAAATAGTAAAAATGTTTTGAAATACATTTTTAAGAAACATGGATGTGGATGATAAAGAGATCCCAGTAGATTATTACATATAAACAACCTCGGATAATGAAGAGATTGTGAAATAACCCTTACCTTGTACTTTTCCTTGGTTGTGGTAGGTTAACCTCCTGTATAATGGTGAAATAATTGTTATTAAATTATACAAGAATCATATACATTAATATGATATCATATATGATCTTTTAATATTGATTTGATAATAATATCTTAGTATTATCGTTGTTTCGGGTGTTAACTTACTTGTTTTCTTTCATATGTTTTGTTACGTAAGACATGTTTGTAAAGGATACGTTGTATATTATTCATATCCAGAATGATATCAAGTCCTTAAACATCATTTTTAAATCATAAAATGATAATTACGCTTTAATGGTTACGATGGAGAATGAATCTCATCGCGTTCGTGGAGACGGTAGTCCGTACGTACGCACGAGCGACAATATCATTCTTTTGATATTAAAATAATATATAAATGGATGGTATATCATATATACAGAATCATTAACATGTTATATTTATTATTTACATGAGTTACACATCATTATTATACCCATCCAAATAATATTATATTGAATAACAATTACACCACGACGTGGAGACGGTAAGCCGTACGTACGCACGTATGGTGACATGTTATTCAAAGGGTGGATAGAATACTGAATATGATTGTACCATATTTATAATAACATCACAGTATATGTGAGATACTGGAGTTATTATTTCAGAATGGTAAGAACAAAGGAAGAAGAAGTGGAAGAAGAAATGAACTTAGAAAAGGGTGGTGAGATCATTACCTCTTCTTCGGGTTCTTCCTTTTGATTTGATCAAAAGGGCTCCATAGGTTGGCTTTCTGATCAAACTAAGGCCTCTAGGTTGTAGTGAGGGATGTTGGGAGAGTATTTGGGCAGAGTTTGGCCGAACCAAAAGGCTTTAGAGGTGTGAAGAAATGAGAAGGAGGAGTGCCCTTTTATAAGAGGGGTGAGGGGCACCTTTGGAAAAGTTAGAAATATTAATTTATAATAAATTCATATTCGGTTTACAAAGGCTCCAAAGTTGACTATTCAAAGGATGAGGTGGGGATAGGTCTAATACAACTCATCCAATAGAATTTAGACAGGTTTGGGTACTTATATTAACCTTATCTTTAAGTATTAACTCTAAGTTAATTAGTTTCACTTTTACAATGTCTCTTTGTATTTTTATATAATATGGTTAATAAACGTACTATATACATCCAAGAGACCCCCAAGTGGTCCATTAATGAGGAACCTATAATAATATAAGTCTCTTGGCCGATCCTTAGATTTTTAGAAATTTAATATCAATTAATAATATAATATTTGTTTTAAGAACTCTTTTATGTCAATTTTGACACTATTCAATAGTTGATTTTTTTGAAACTCCTAACAGATTTATTACTTCGAAAAAAGTCAATTAAATCAATCCTAATATATCATATTATCATAGAAAATTAGTTTAATTTATTAAAAGATTCATATTATATTTATTTGGGTATTTATAATATTAATTATGTTAATTTTTTACTATTTTAGTAATTACTGCATCATCATTGTGTCATAAATAAAATAAATTATATAATGTCTAAAAATTATAAATAAAATATCATTATGTAGGAAATCTTTTTATCTTTCTAATTAATATTTACAATCGAAAATCCAACATGTATAACCCTATGTAAAAATTGTTCTTCTAAAAGATATATGCTTGTGTCATTTTTGTATTCATTTTAACTTAATTAAAATAAAGTGTCATTATCACTTACAAGTGGATCCATGGGGTCCCAAAATTGACACAAAGATTCCCATGGTCGACCATGTATCAACCAATAGGGTTAAGACACGTTTTAGGGTAATTTTGTATTATTATAATATTATTTTTTATCCCTTATTTACCGGATTTACCCTTTAACCATGGTAAATAAAATATTTACCGCAGTAATTATTCAAAATGTGTAAAAATAAAAGTTACCTATTTACACAATTTGAACATCCTGATTCCAAATATGGAATCCATTTTCCTAAATTCAAAACACAGAAGTGGCAGAAATTAATTTAAAATTAATTCCCGCTGTCAAAACAAAAAGCGTGTTTTTAAGAGATAATAACTATCAAAAGATTAACACTTGTTTATGTTCGGTTTAATTGTAAAATTATGTCCAATGATAAACATTAAATTGAATGGTAAAAATATATTCTAAATATACTTTAAAACCACTCAAATTCATAATTTATCACTATTAATTATTTTGATTAAAAAAGTTGTTTTTAATTAAAATTTAGAAATTTTCACTATTCATCAAAATATGAAAGTTATCCGAAATGTACCAAAATTTCACCCTAGGCTAATTTTGATATTCCGAATCCAAAAATGAAGTCCATTTTGAAATATAGATTATATATGATTTCAAAAATTAGGTATTACTATTCACAACGGCTAGTTTAATTAGTTGTGGTGTGTGTTAGAACTCGAGGTTGCGTACAACACACGCTATCGCATTATTCAAAGGGAAACGTACCGTAGAAGCTTGGGGTGTTACATTCTCCCCTCCTTCAAATAATTGCGTCCTCGCAATTTCTAGGGTATTACTGCATAAAAAGACTCGGGTGGTTCTTCATCATAAGTTCCTCGGGTTCCCACGTTGCCTCTTCCATCTTATGATTCCTCCACAAAACTTTTACCAGACGCGTCGTCCGGTTTCTCAGCACTTGTTCTCTCGTATCAAGAATCTTGATGGGCTCTTCGCAATAGGAAAGATCGGGTTCCAGTTCTAATTCCTCATTGGTGAGTACATGCGTTGGGTTAGGCATGTATTTCCTCAACAGAGATACGTGGAACACATCGTGAACTTTGGAGAGACTTGGCGGCATTGCCAATCGGTAAGCTACAGCCCCAATTCGTTCTAGAATTTCGAAAGGTCCGATGTACCTGGGACTCAATTTACCTTTCTTACCAAAACGTATGACTCCCTTCCACGGAGATACCTTTAGGAAAACATGATCACCGACTTGAAATTCCAAATCCTTCCTTTGATTATCGGCATAGCTCTTCTGCCTACTTTGAGCTGCTTTAATGTGATTTTGGATTACCTTCACCTTTTCCACCGTTTCCTCCACCAGTTCTGGGCCTATAAGTTTTCTTTCACCAACGTCATCCCAACAGGTTGGTGTACGACATCTCTTTCCGTATAACGCTTCATATGGTGCCATCTGAATACTCGAATGGAAGCTATTGTTATAGGAAAATTCTACTAGTGGTAAATATTGATCCCACATACCCTGAAAGTCAAGTGAGCAAGATCTCAACATGTCTTCTAAGGTCTGAATAGTCCGTTCTGATTGTCCGTCTGTCTGAGGGTGGTAAGCAGTGCTCAAATGAAGTTCAGTATCCAGGGATTTCTGAAGACTTTTCCAAAATCTTGAAGTTAAACGGGGATCACGATCAGAAACAATCGATAGGGGTACTCCATGAAGTCTCACAACTTCATTAATATATAGTCTTTCTAGACGTTCCAGGGGTAGATCTTCTCTTATAGCAAGAAAATGTGCTGACTTGGTAAGACGATCAACAATCACCCATATTGCATCATTCCTTCTAGGAGTCTTTGGTAGCCCCATGACAAAGTCCATCGTAACATTGTCCCATTTCCACTCCGGTATGGGAAGAGGTTTCATGACTCCTCCAGGCTGTTGCCTTCCAGCTTTCACTTGTTGACAAACCATACACCTTGACACAAAATCAGCAATCTCCCTCTTCAAGTTGTCCCACCAAAAATGTTCCTTCAAATCCCTATACATTTTGGTGCTCCCAGGGTGTATAGAGAAATTGGAACTATGAGCGTCATCCAACAATTCCCTTTTTAGATCAGGTATATTGGGAACACAAAGTCTCTTCCCGAATTTCAAAATTCCACCTTCATACGCAAAGTCTCTCAATCTCCCATCATTCACAGCTTTAATCTTCTTTTGGAATTCTTCATCATCAGTCTGAGAACTCTTAATCCTTTCTAGTAAAGATGGTTTAGCAACCATTTGAAAAAGCATTGATGTTTCACCTTCCCTGGTTATTCCCATGTCCATCTTCACTAGCTCCATGAAAATTGGATCCCTTTCAATTCTCATATTGTTCAAAACTCCATGGTCTTTTCTACTCAAAGCATCTACCACCTTGTTTGCCTTCCCTGGGTGGTAGTGTATCGTGCAATCATAATCCTTGAGTAATTCAAGCCATCTCCTTTGCCTCATGTTGAGTTCTTTTTGTGAGAAAATATACTTCAAACTCTTGTGATCAGTATAAATCTCACATTTTTCACCATAGAGGTAGTGCCTCCATATCTTCAAAGCAAAGATCACTGCTGCTAACTCGAGATCATGAGTAGGATAGTTTTGTTCATGAATTTTCAACTGTCGTGATGCATAGGCAATAACTCTATCATTCTGCATAAGGACACAACCAAGTCCTTTCTTCGATGCATCACTATAAATAATGAACCCATCATTTCCTGATGGTAGAGTCAATATAGGAGCATTGACTAATCTTCTCTTCAGTTCTTCGAAACATTCTTCACACTCTTTTGTCCAAACAAATTTAACCCCTTTACGTGTGAGCTTCGTTAATGGGTTAGCCAATCGGGCAAAATTCTGGACGAAACGTCGATAATAACCTGCCAAACCAATAAAACTACGTACCTCAGTTATACTCGTAGGTGCTGGCCATTCTTGGATTGCTTTGGTCTTAGAAGGATCAACAGAGATTCCATCTTTAGAGACAATATGGCCAAGAAAAGAAATATCCTGAAGCCAGAATTCACACTTGCTAAACTTCCCATATAATTCATGCCTCCTCAGAGTCTTCAAGATAATGCGCAAGTGATTTTCATGATCTTCGTAGGTTTTGGAGTATACCAAGATATCATCAATAAATACCACCACAAATTCATCGAGATACTCCTTGAAGACTCTATTCATCAGATCCATGAATACAGAGGGCGCATTAGTCAATCCAAACGGCATTACAGTAAACTCGTAATGCCCGTACCTGGTTCGAAATGCAGTTTTCAGAATGTCTTCCTTCTTCACACACAACTGATGGTATCCAGATCGAAGGTCAATCTTTGAAAAGTATTGAGCTCCATGCAGTTGGTCAAATAAATCATCAATACGAGGTAGGGGATACTTGTTCTTTATCATTATAGCATTGATCTCCCTGTAGTCGATACATAACCTCATAGATCCGTCTTTCTTTTTAACAAAAAGAACAGGGGCTCCCCATGGAGAAACACTAGGGCGAATAAATCCCTTATTACTCAATTCCTCTAGTTGTTTCTTTAGTTCGACTAGCTCTACAGTGGCCATTCTATAAGGGGTCTTCGATATAGGCCTTGATCCAGGAATCAAATCAATAGAAAACTCAACTTCTCGTTCTGGAGGATGTCCAGGTAAATCTTTCGGAAATACATCTACAAATTCTTTCACAATAGGTACATCTTCTATTTGAACATTCCTTTCCTCACCGACAGTTATTTCAGTCTCTTCCTCCCCGATAATTGAATTAAGTTGAGCTACAGGGGGTGGATCTAAATAAGAATTAGGTGGTGACGATTCTGCTCTAAAAATAAGGTGTTCTTTATCATTATCATCAAGAATCGTAACCTCTTTCTTCTTACAATAAATCTTCGCATCATAGTCCGAAAGCCAGTCCATACCGAGGATTATATCAAACTCAATCATAGGTATGACGATGAAATCAGCAGATAAAGAAAATTTATGTGCTCTAATGGGGACTGATTCACAAAACTTTGTTGCAACGATACTTCCCTTAGGAGTTTTAACTGACAACTCCCTTATTAAATCAAATTGGAAATATCTAATTTTCTTAGCAAACTGGGAAGATATGAAACAATGCGATGATCCAGAATCAAATAATGCATTTGCTAAACTTGAGGAAACCATTAAATTACCTGCCACCACGTCTTTCGGAGCTTCTACCTCAGCAGTAGTGATAGCATAAGCCTGGCCTTGATCCCTTGGCCTTTTCTGAGGTATGTTCTCCTGACGCTTAGGACATGCATTTGCATAATGCCCCATCTCCCTACAATTGTAGCACTGAACGTTGGTAGCTTCCTTCTTCCCCTTGCAATCATGAGCTTGGTGGCCTTTTTCACCACACTTGTAACAGACTCCCATTCCCTTCAGGCAAGCACCGGGGTGTTTCTTCCCGCACTTACCACAAGATGGATATTCAACCTTTCCCTTCTTCCCCTTATTTCCATTCCCAGATTGATCAGCAGGTCTCTTCTTCTCTTGCTTTGCTTTAAAGTCATAAGACTTAGAGAATTCCTTTTCGGTCTTGATAGCACATGAGACAATGTCTTCGTACGATGAAAAGGATTGTGAGACTAATGCTCGACGGAGAAATGGTTTTAACCCATCAAAGAAACGATCAATCTTACTTCTTGGGTTGCGAATATAATCACCAGCGTACCTCGCTAACCTTGTAAAGTTAGCCTCATACTTTGTGACATTCTCATCCTCCTTTTGTCTCAGACTGAGAAATTGCCTTTCCATATCTGCTCGATGGTCGCGAGGGAAGTATTTTTCTAAAAACAGATCTTTGAACTCCCTCCACTCCATATTTGATACTTCATCATCTTCCTTCATATTTTGAATCAATGACCACCATTGATCAGCATCTCCAGTGAGGCGGTAAACTGCCATGATAACTTTTTCCCTTTCGCTACTCCCCAAAGCCTGAAATATTTTCTCTATGGAAAATATCCATTGCTCAGCTACTAAGGGATTTGTACTCCCATTGAACGTTGGTGGTTGTTGTCTCATGAATCGATCTAACATTGATCCTCCACGCTGCGGATCAGGGTGCTCCATACGGGTAAGGTTATTATTCATAACCTGAGTAAGTTGTCCCAGTATGGTGATTAGCTGATCAGCACCAGTTGCATCACCAGCCCCACTATAATTATCTTGAGCAGGAGGGCAATCCCTACATGGAGTGCGTGCATTGATACGGTTTCCATTTCTTCCACTAGGCGCCATTTCTAAACAATGGCATAAACTAGATCAGTTTATGAATCAAAATACAAAATCCCATACTTATAAAACACTTAACATAAATTGAACTATTTATGGATATAATCCATAATCATAAAAATGTTTTCTTTGAGGAAGTATATACTCATAAACCCTTCATAATGATTTGTAAAGAAAATGAGAGTTATCCTAAGCATATCCCCCGGGAGTGTCGTAACCAAGAGTGCAGCAAGGCCCGTTGTCGTGCACCAGTTCCCGTTCGAGTCTAGCTCAAAGCGGTGTTTTCGGGTTTTACCCCTAGGTACATCTGTGCCAGAGCCGCCTCTACCTGCTCGTATCCAGACAGGGATTTATTGCTCGGAAAACTCACAAAATCTCTACAATACCAAAATTCTAGGAAGTTCTTCTATACTAATCCTCAAAGTTCATCTTAGGTCTACGTGCTCTAATCAGAGTTTATCTAAATCTAGCTTCCAAGGTTTGTACTAAACTTCCTCTGATACCAACTGTAACGCCCCGACCCTAGTTGCCTAGAGTCGGTGCATTATTACATAACATTGGCATGATCACAAGAAAGATCAAATCTCGAATGACCGATTGGTTTAGTAGCCTTGGAAACACTAGATATATTCATAAGTTTTACATTACATCATAAAATGAAAAACTACTACAACAACATAATGTCTCCATAATCCACACTACTATCCCCTCATAATATCCCTGCAGGTCATTCATAATTTACTTCTTCACATCCTGGGGAAAAATAAAACATAGAAAAGGAGTGAGCTCAAATGCCCAGTAAGGATAACAATATAGCGGAAACTTTCATAAATAAGAATAAACATTTAAGGTAATGCATTACTAAAACAAAAGCCTTTTAAAATTGAACTTCAACATGGTATGGCAAAAGTAAAATGAAATAATGCCATTTACTTATTCACATGGATATTCTACTAATCGAATAATCACATGCAAAAATCAATAACCACTTTCATAATGTTGGAATGCATAATGCCAGACTATCATAACCACATAGCCAAGGCCTCGTGCCAAGGCTACAAATAAGATTTTGTCAAGGCCTTGTGCCAAGACACTAGTTTGTCTCATGAGACCTACCGATGCATCGAGGAGCTATAGCGGGCTCCACCCGTCACTTATTAAGTCCAATGCATTCCCATATGAAAAGGTTTAAACATAACATAAACATTCGTATTAAAACTAGCATACGAAATGTAAATAATTTCACCATAAACTATGAATGGTATAAAAATAGCACATCCATAGTCAAACATATCACAAAACCTTCAATACAATATAGAAGTTTTGTATCATAATAAATCAACTTCAAATAATCTTAAAATCCGTCAAAGGATGTTGACATAGATGAAATCAAAATTCTTTTTAAAGAAATATCTCCTTTTATTTTGAAATCATTTAAGATCCATATAAAATAAAACATTTTCTTTGAAAATATTCTTATAAGCTTGTAAGGAAAGCTTCGACGATTTTATAACGGCGGAAAATAACCGCACCCGCCGTATAAGTTAAAAAAAACATTCTTACCTCAATTCTGTCGAAAAGGTTAAAAAGGACCTTGTTTTGAAAACGACGGAAAGATTCATTTATAAACCACTTATAAAAGTCAAAAAGGGTATAAATGACTTTAACTCATACCCTAGTAAATAGTAAAAATGTTTTGAAATACATTTTTAAGAAACATGGATGTGGATGATAAAGAGATCCCAGTAGATTATTACATATAAACAACCTCGGATAATGAAGAGATTGTGAAATAACCCTTACCTTGTACTTTTCCTTGGTTGTGGTAGGTTAACCTCCTGTATAATGGTGAAATAATTGTTATTAAATTATACAAGAATCATATACATTAATATGATATCATATATGATCTTTTAATATTGATTTGATAATAATATCTTAGTAATATCGTTGTTTCGGGTGTTAACTTACTTGTTTTCTTTCATATGTTTTGTTACGTAAGACATGTTTGTAAAGTATAGGTTGTATATTATTCATATCCAGAATGATATCAAGTCCTTAAACATCATTTTTAAATCATAAAATGATAATTACGCTTTAATGGTTACGATGGAGAATGAATCTCATCGCGTTCGTGGAGACGGTAGTCCGTACGTACGCACGAGCGACAATATCATTCTTTTGATATTAAAATAATATATAAATGGATGGTATATCATATATACAGAATCATTAACATGTTATATTTATTATTTACATGAGTTACACATCATTATTATACCCATCCAAATAATATTATATTGAATAACAATTACACCACGACGTGGAGACGGTAAGCCGTACGTACGCACGTATGGTGACATGTTATTCAAAGGGTGGATAGAATACTGAATATGATTGTACCATATTTATAATAACATCACAGTATATGTGAGATACTGGAGTTATTATTTCAGAATGGTAAGAACAAAGGAAGAAGAAGTGGAAGAAGAAATGAACTTAGAAAAGGGTGGTGAGATCATTACCTCTTCTTCGGGTTCTTCCTTTTGATTTGATCAAAAGGGCTCCTTAGGTTGGCTTTCTGATCAAACTAAGGCCTCTAGGTTGTAGTGAGGGATGTTGGGAGCGTATTTGGGCAGAGTTTGGCCGAACCAAAAGGCTTTAGATGTGTGAAGAAATGAGAAGTAGGAGTGCCCTTTTATAAGAGGGGTGAGGGGCACCTTTGGAAATGTTAGAAATATTAATTTATAATAAATTCATATTCGGTTTACAAAGGCTCCAAAGTTGACTATTCAAAGGATGAGGTGGGGATAGGTCGAAGACAACTCATACAATAGAATTTAGACAGGTTTGGGTACTTATATTAACCTTATCTTTAAGTATTAACTCTAAGTTAATTAGTTTCACTTTTACAATGTCTCTTTGTATTTTTATATAATATGGTTAATAAACTTACTATATACATCCAAGCGACCCCCAAGTGGTCCATTAATGAGGAACCTATAATAATATAAGTCTCTTGGCCGATCCTTAGATTTTTAGGAATTTAATATCAATTAATAATATAATATTTGTTTTAAGAACTCTTTTATGTCAATTTTGACACTATTCAATAGTTGATTTTTTTGAAACTCCTAACAGATTGATTACTTCGAAAAAAGTCAATTAAATCAATCCTAATATATCATATTATCATAGAAAATTAGTGTAATTTATTAAAAGTTTCATATTATATTTATTTGGGTATTTATAATATTAATTATGTTAATTTTTTACTATTTTAGTAATTACTGCATCATCATTGTGTCATAAATAAAATAAATTATTTAATGTCTAAAAATTATAAATAAACTATCATTATGTAGGAAATCGTTTTAGCTTTCTAATGAATATTTACAATCGAAAATCCAACATGTATAACCCTATGTAAAAATTGTTCTTCTAAAAGATATATGCTTGTGTCATTTTTGTATTCATTTTAACTTAATTAAAATAAAGTGTCATTATCACTTACAAGTGGATCCATGGGGTCCCAAAATTGACACAAAGATGCCCATGGTCGACCATGTATCAACCAATAGGGTTAAGACACGTTTTAGGGTAATTTTGTATTATTATAATATTATTTTTTAACCCTTATTTACCGGATTTACCCTTTAACCATGGTAAATAAAATATTTACCGCATTAATTATTCAAAATGTGTAAAAATAAAAGTTACCTATTTACACAATTTGAACATCCTGATTCCAAATATGGAATCCATTTTCCTAAATTCAAAACACAGAAGTGGCAGAAATTAATTTAAAATTAATTCCCGCTGTCAAAACAAAAAGCGTGTTTTTAAGAGATAATAACTATCAAAAGATTAACACTTGTTTATGTTCGGTTTAATTGTAAAATTATGTCCAATGATAAACATTAAATTGAATGGTAAAAATATATTCTAAATATACTTTAAAACCACTCAAATTCATAATTTATCACTATTAATTATTTTGATTAAAAAAGTTGTTTTTAATTAAAATTTAGAAATTTTCACTATTCATCAAAATATGAAAGTTATCCGAAATGTACCAAAATTTCACCCTAGGCTAATTTTGATATTCCGAATCCAAAAATGAAGTCCATTTTGAAATATAGAATATATATGATTTCAAAAATTAGGTATTACTATTCACAACGGCTAGTTTAATTAGTTGTGGTGTGTGTTAGAACTCGAGGTTGCGTACAACACACGCTATCGCATTATTCAAAGGGAAACGTACCGTAGAAGCTTGGGGTGTTACAAGTTCTACTTTCCTACTCTAGAATATACCTGATGTGAGCTATCTTTTTACATGAACATTCATTGAGATCATGGTTTTTGGTTTATTTGTGGATTTATTTTTGGTTTTTCCTTTGTGTTTTGGGCTCCCTACTAAGAATATTGTTATTCACCCATGCACAGGATTCTTACGCGCATGTTGTGTCTAGTGAAAATGACCGCCGACTTGACAGAGGACTCAGTGGAACCCGACCTGGTGGTGTAAAGTGTGACTAGGTAGGTAGGGTGTACTTTTACAGCTTTCAGTAGCTACTATGTACTTACCCATCAGGTGGGGTTTCCAGCAGACGGCTTCCAGAGTTTCTTTTGTACTTTTCTTTTGTCCAGTTAGTATTTTGTTGGGATTGTATTCTAGCCCATTTTTATTTCAGTTTTAGATGTACTCAGTGGTTGTTTAGTGGAATATTTAGTTACTTTTCTAGCATGGTGATGTGGTTTTGTGTATGTGGGTATAAGTACTTATGAAAATTCCTCTCACATGTAGGGGTAGACCTTCAGCGCTAGTCGCCAACCCATGTCCATCATGAGGAAGGCTTGGGTTATATCACGAAACATGCCCCGGGGGTCGGGTCATGAAAACGTTGTATCAAAGGAGGTCAGTTGTACCTAAAGGATTGAGAAATTTTTGTATTGTTTTGGGGAATATTTTTGACTGTTTTGAGGTTGACTCTTAGATTTAGGGAGTCCTGTGTTGGCACGGTGGCCAATATATCCATACACCATGACCCTAAATTCCACTTTTCGACTAAATAAATGAACACAATGGTTGCATAAGTGCCTCTTTATGATCATTGTGAATACGTGTCATCTCACCAAGTATAAATATTCATGATATGGTACACCATGATCAATTTTAGGATTCCTCCACCTATAAAGGTAGCTGGGTTTTTTATATTTGATTGTGTGGACATCCTACCGAGCTATGAGGTGTTGGTTTAGGGACCATTGCATGACATGGCCCCATAGGGTGGTGCACCAGTGTTTCCCCACCCATTGATCAATAGTTTATATAGGTGATATTGATAGAGGAATCACACAGGTTATGTTCTTTTCTTGAGTTTCAGAGATAGATTCTTCCAAGGTTCATGGGAGAGAAAGATCCTCATGTCGCTGAGGAATGGCTAGAGGTTGTGACTTGGGTCTTCCTCTTAGTGAGGAATTAGCTTGATCATATGTTGATTTTACCTATATCCTTCTTTAGGGATTGATAGGGATTTCGTGGAGTATGATGATCAGAAACATGATTAGAAACCTCTCACCTTGATAGAGTTTGCGTGGAAATTCCAGGAGGAGTTCTTCCCCGTGACCTTGCCCCCTGTGCACATACAGTAGCTTCTTCACCTACCGTAGGGTAGCCTTTCAGTGGTGAGTACTCTTTGGGGTTTACATAACACTCTCACTACTCCACATATATGGTGTGAGGAAATTTCTTCAGGGCCGAGAACATTGAGAAGGGACTCAGATAGGAGAGTAGGGAATCCATGGTGTCTCTCTGCATCCCCACTCTAGTTGGAGTGTCGGAACATGCCCTTCTTATTGAGAGATTCCTGGCAGAGCATGTGCCGAAAACCGGAGCCACAAGTAGATCTCAGGCGATATATTCTTCAGCAATGAGAAGAAGTTAGTAGAAATGGGGGGGGGAACATGTAGGCCACGTATTTCAGTTGATAACACTAGGAATAAGGTGTAGTTGTCTGGGGATCCCATAGTAGATGGATTATATAGAGAACCAGGCTAAGATTCATGTGTGGTGGGTAGGGACACATAGCTCGTGACTTCCGTAACCACAACACATATGATCTGAATACTGTCAAGGGACCACCAAGGCATAGGTAGCAGTTAAAGCGAGGAGGTCCGTAGGGTGGAAGATTTGGTAGGGGAGCTTCCCGAGTGGTAGGTGGTGGATAATGGTTTGAGGTGATACCACCACCACCCCAGGTTGTCCACCTTAGACTTAGATCGCCAGCTGATAGGGGATAGGATAGATTCAAGAGATAATGTCCTATGACAACAACACTCTAGAGATGATTAAAGATAAAATCGGTGTCCTCTTATCCTTAGATGTGGTTTTAATAGACATAGGTTCCAGTTGCACATTCATTTCCATACACCTCATTCTGGTCTTGCAGATACTGGGGGATCCACTGGGTCCATCCTTACAATAAGAGACTTCTAAGGGAGTTGATTTTAAGATTATAAACTATTTATGGTCGTGTGAGGTTTCCCTTTGGGTGATAGCTTCAGAAATGTTCTCCTAGTAGAGGTGTCGATGTCGTACGACGACATCTTGGTTATGGACTGGTTGTCCACAGTCAATGCTCAGATCATCTATTTTAGGCTCAAGTTATAGAGTGTCTATGAAGAGGGGACCAGGTTTTCTTTCACCAGAGAGAATGGAAATTTGCCAGCACATGACATACATTCTCAGAGGAGGTTGCATCCAATCACCCACTAGTTGTCAAGCCTCATCCTCAGTGCAGTGGAAGATATGAGTCCATAATTTCTTGTAGTGGTGGAAAAGTATGAGGATGTCTTTCATGATGATTTTTTGGGACTACCCATCACAGGAGGGTTGAATTCATCATCGACCTATACCTTGGGAAGACACCAATATCTTCACTGTCATATCGGATGGCTCCTATGGACATACGTCAGTTGAGGGTACGGCTAGAGGAATCTTAGGAGAAAGGCTTTGTGAGGCCTAGTGTTTCACCATGGGAAACCCCAGTGTTGTTTTCAATGAAGGAATATGGGAGAATGAGGATATGAATTGATATCCGACACCTGAACTAGGTGACCATGAAGAACTAGTATACATTAACGAGGATTGATGACTTCTTTAATCAGTTGAAGGGAGCGAGGTGGTTCCTGAAGAAAAAACTCAGATCAGGTAAATTAGCTTTGGGAATGGGATCAATATGTACCAAAGTGAGCCTTTAGGTGTCAGTATGTCCAATATTAGTTCTTGGTGATTCCCTTCATTGTAACCAATTCCCCAACCATGTTCATGGTAATCATGAATAGATTCTTCAAGCCTTACCTCAATTTTTTTATTGTATACTTCATTGATGAAATATTGGTGTACTCGGCATCAAAGAAGGAGCATGCTACACACATGTGGATAGACCTAGATAACTCCAAGAGAAATAGATTTATGGTATTCTCTATAAATTCTAGTTATGGATATGAGAGATCCACTTTCTAGGACACATCATCTTGGAGGTTCAAGTTGCAGTGGATTCAGATAATATAAGGGCAATGATTTCATGGGAACCACCAATGAGAGTGAATTATGTGAAGAGTAGTTTGGGGTTGTATGTATACAACTAGAGGTTGGTGAAAGAATTTTACATAGTAACATCACATATATTATCCTTTACATGGAAGGGATAGCCCTTCGCATTGACAGAGAATTTCCAACATAGTTTCTAGAAGCTATGGTAGAGTCTGACGAGTGCCCCTATCTTGAGACTAACCGAAGAGGGACCGAATATCTAGTATTTTGCGACCCATCATGGAACGGACTGGGTTGTGACCACATGTGGGATTGAGCATTGATCACCCATGTCTCATGGATGTTTGGAAGCATGACCATAACTACACAACCCATGACCAAGAGTTAGTAGCAATGGTCTTTGTCTTGAAGATATGGTGAAGCTACTTGATGGGTGAGAGGTTTACTTTATTCCCTGACCACATCAATATTAGATATATCTTATCATATAAGTACCTTAATTGGATACATCGACGATAGATGGAGTTTCTATAGGACTATGGTTTAGAGAAAATATATACTCCTGGGAAGGGGAATGTAGTGGAAGACGTGCTTAGTAGGAGGTATGGTTTATAGCTATCGAGTGAGGTGACAGAGCATATATCTATGATTCAGATAGCATTCATGGATAGTGATGGAGAAACATACATTTAGTAGATGATTTTCAATCCAAAATTTTTACAATGCTTAAGAGAAGCACAACTTATGGATGTTTACTATGAGGCTGGACATGCTCAGAAATCCTCAGGAAAGGATATTTATAAATTTTTTGTATGTGGGGAGCACATAATAATTTTCAGAGGAAACATAATAGTACCAGTGAATTTATGGGAGGCGTCGTTAATAGAGTTCCATACATCTGCTTTGGCAGAACATTCTGGTGTGGAGAAGATGTACCAGGACCTCTGACGTCAGTACTGGTGGCCAGGGATGAAGAAAGTGGTGGAAGAATTCCTTTTAGGATGCATAACTTGTCAGAAAGTAAAGGCTGAGCATCTAGTACCTCTAGTCATGGAACAACCACTAGATGTACTATAATGGATGTGGTATCGTATCTCCATAGACTTTCTGACAAGGTTAACATTCAAATCTAGAGGCCATGATTCTATCTGGGTGTTCATTGGCTAACTCACCATGTTCACTCACTTCATAACCATATAGGAGTAGGTATCAGTAGAGGGATTGGGATTCATCTACGTACAAGTGAATGTGAGGATTCATAGGGTTCCTTTGATGATCGTCTCAGACTGTGATGCATGATTTTCCTCTCGATTGTGGAAGGGGTTGCAAGAGGCATTCATGACTGAGCTACTCCTGGGCACAACTTTCCACCCTCATAAATATGGTCAGACAGAGTGGACCATACCCACCATGGAGGATATGGTTCGTTCTTGTGTACTTGATTTTGGTTGTAGTTGGGAGTACCACTGACCACTAGTAGAGTATTCATACAAAAAATATATCACTCCATCATCAACATTGTACCATTTGAGTCCTTGTATGGGTGGCTCTTCAAATCACCTCTACTCTATAAAGACCCATAGGAATTAGCATTCATGGGTCCAGAGTTGGTATGGTCTACCAGATAGAAGGTACAGATAATCTAGGAGCAGATGGGGACTGCACAGAGCAGATAGAAAACGTATGCTGATATGAGGCAGAGACCCCTATAGTTAGATGAGGGAGACTATGTTTTCGTTCAGGTCTCACCCAGATGGGGATTTTAGAGATTTAGCTATGGTGGAAATCTATCTCTGAGGTTCATCAAACCTTTTCAAATTGCTAGTGGAGTTGGCGAGTGGCTTATCACATTGATCATCACCCACATATGCACCAGGTGCAGGATGTTTTCCATCGGTTGTAGCTAAGGAGGTACACGCATGATCCATCACAAGTCATCGACTGGGGAAAGCTATACATTGACTATGGGGAAACGTTTGCTGAGTTCCAATGGGAGAGAGAGGATCTATAAGAGCAGGTACGTTGTATATGGTTGATACCTCCGGTGGACCTTCGGTGGTAGTACGGAAACCTCCAAGAGAGAACATGGGAGAGGGAGGCTCATATTAGTGATCCATACACCAATTTGAATTATTATTCATTATTTTGGAATTTTTGGGGACATAAATACCAACAAACCCAAGGTACTCGATAGGAGAAGTACCTTAGTATGACCATAGTTGGGAAGTGGCTTCAGTTTGACTCTGTATTCCCATTGTGGGTGGTCGCTTCTTTGTGACCCATCAAACCCACAATTTTCATTAGTGATGACTACAACAATATTACTAGGATAGTGGGAAGTAGCTTATGTGTGACCTGGGAGGCCAACTGTACTCTTTGAGGAGGAGTTCTCTAGAAACCCATGTTGTGAGATGTTATGACTAATGGTTTAACTTTCCAACTCTAGAATATACCTAGTGTGAGCTATATTGTTTCATGAACAGTATTAGTGATCATGCTTTTTGGATTGTTTTTGGAATTAATTTTTGTCTTCACTTTATCTATTGGGATCCCTATTGATTATATTGTTATTCACCCATGTATGATCATTTCCCGTACATGTTGCGTCTAGTGGAAATGACCGCCGATTTGATTGAGGACTTGGTGGAACCAGACCCGGTGGTGCCAAGTGAGAATAGGCAGGCGGGGTGTACTTCTATAACATACACCAGCTAATTTATACTTATCCATTAGTTGGGGTTTCTCGAATTTGTCTTCAGGATTTTCTTTTGTACTTTCCTGTTATCTAGTTAGTATTTTTTTTTGGGTTTGTATTCTAGACCATTTGACATTTAGTAGTATAATACTCAGTGGTTTTTTAATTACATATTTATCTAATTTTCCAATTTGTGGATGTGGTTTTGTCTATGTTTGTATATGTACTCCGGAAAATTCCTCCCACATTCATGTGTATACCTTCGGTGCTTGTTGCAAACCTTTGGTCCTAGAGAGGCGGGCTTGGGGTATGTCCTGGCACTAGCCCCGGGGGTCGGGTCCTGAAAAAGTCTTATCAAAGGTTGTCACTTATACATCAAGGACTAACAATGTTTTGTTTTGTTTTTGGGAAACATTGATGAATGTTTCAAGACTGAATCTCAGATTCCGGGAGTCCAGTGTTGGTGTGGCGGCCGACGTATCCATACACCATGAACATGAATTCTTCTTTTCGACTATATAAATGAAAACAAAGGATGTATAATTGTCTTTTTTTGATCTTCATGAATATGTTTCACTCACCAGGTATAATATTCTGAATACGGTACAT
This sequence comes from Viscum album, assembly GCA_963277665.1. Lineage (NCBI taxonomy): Eukaryota > Viridiplantae > Streptophyta > Magnoliopsida > Santalales > Viscaceae > Viscum > Viscum album. Next base: position 57,432 of record CAUJRU010001778.1, read on the forward strand.
CATTATCTATTTCCGGATGCCTCCACCAAGAAATCTAACTAGGTTTCCGATATGTGATTGTGTGGGCCTCCTACCAAGCGATGAGGTGTCCGTTCAGTGACCAGTTCTAGAGACGGCCCCTCCTGGTGGTGCACCAGTGTTTCCTGCATCCATTGATCAACAGTTTGAACCAGTGGTACCAGTAGAGGATGCATGGTAGTTTAGTTCCTTTCATGAGTTTCATAGACCGAGAACTCCCAGGTTCAAGTCTTGATATATCATCATGTTCCTCAGGAATGACTGGAGGTAGTGACGTAGGTCTTCCGACTAGTGAGGAAACCAATTGAACATATTGTGATCTTAGCTGCAAGACATATTTAGGGTTCAATAGGGATATGGTAGTGTATGATGATTCAGAATCCTGATAAGGCAACCCGCACCTAGACACACATTGAGTGGAAATTCCAGGAGGAGATATTCCTTTTGACTTTGTGATCTATGCACATATAGTTGCTTCTTCCCCTACCGTAGGGAAGCCTATAAGTGGATGAGTACTCTTTAAGGGTTAGAAACCTCTGTTGTTACTCTAAAAACATTGTGAGAGACCCTTTATTCAGGGCCTAGAACATTGATTAGGGACTCATACACGAGAGTATGCAACCTATGGCCTCTCTCATCATCCCCACTCAGGCTAGACTGTTGGAGCATGCCCTTATAATAGAGAGCTTTCTTATGGAGAAGGGACCAACAACTGGAGCCACCAGTAGATCTCAGGTAATAGATTCTTTATCAATGTGCAGAATGTAGCAGAAAAGTGGTTCCAAGTGGGATAGGTCTTTCAGGGGATGACACCAAGAATTGGGGTCACTAGTAAGGGGCTCCCATAGTAGAGGGAGCCAACAGAGAACCTGTTTGTGCTTCACATGTGGTGGGAAGGGACAAATAGCTCGTGAAATCTTGAACTCCCACACAAATAATCAGCTGATGGTTGAGGGACCACCAATGCATTGGTAGAGGCTCGAGCGAGGTGGTCCTTAGGGTTGCAGATTTGGAAGGGGAGCAGGCCAAGTGACAAGTAGTGGATGATGGTTCGAGGTGCTACCACCACCACCCCTGGTTATCCACCACAGTCTTAGGGAGCCAGCAGATAGGGGTGAGGCCAGATTCAAGGGATTTAGGACTAGGACTAGGACACTCCAGAGATGATTAGAGGTATTATCTATGTCTTCTCCACCTTATCTGTGGTTCTTATAGGAATAGGTTCTAGTAGCTCTTTCCTTTCCATGAACCTAGATTGGGGCTTGGAGATTCTGTTAGAGCCTTTGGGTTGATCCTTATAATTATAGAATCATATGGGAGGGTATTCGATGATTACATACTAGTTCTGGTAGTGTGAGATTACCCTTGGAGGAGATATCATCGGCTGTAATCTCCTAGTAGCGGCACCGATTCCATACGATGTCATCTTTGGTATAGACTAGTTATCCATAATCCATTCTCATATCGACTATTTTAGGCGAACGATATAGTCTGTTTATGGGGATGGAACTAGTTTTTCTTTCACTGGAGATAAGGGAAATTTTTGAGCACAAGACATTCAATCTAGAAGGAGGGTTCAACCAATCACTCACTAGTTGGCTATCCTCACCCTCGATGCGATGGATGACAGGAGTCCAAGAATTCTTGTAGTGGTGGACGAGTACAAGGATGTCTTCTCTGATATTGATTTGGAACTACTCATCACCAGAAGGAAGACATCGACATCGACCTATACCCTAGGAAGACATTGATATACACACTGGCATATTGGATGGCTCCTACGGAGCTACATGATTTTAGGGTACAGTTGGAGGACTTTCAAGATAAGGTCTTTGTGATGCCTTGTGTTTCACCATGGGTAGCCATAGTGTTGTTTTCCAAGAAGGGAGATGGGATCCTGAGGCGATGCATGGACATATGACACCAGAACTAGGTGACCTTGAAGAACAAGTATACAATACAAAGGATTGGAGACTTTTTCAATCAGTTGAAGGGAGCTTGGTTGTTCTCAAATATAAAACTCATATCAGGCTACCAGTAGATTTGGAAACGAGATTATGATGTACAAAGGACAAACATAAGGTGCGGGTATGGAAACTACATGTTTTTGGTGATGCCATTTGGTGTGACCAATTCCCAAACCATGATCATGGTACTTATTAATAGCATCTTCCTGACTTACCTAATTTTTTTGTGGTAGTCATTATTGATGACATCTTGGTGTACTCTACGTCAGAGAAGGATCATTCTACACACCTTTGGACTATTCTGGATAAAATCTGAGATAGATAGATTTAATATATTCTCTCTAAGAGATATTTCTAAATGTGGGAGATCCACATTCTAGGACATGTCATCTCGGAGGATCATGTTGCAGTGGTTCTGGAAAAGATAGAGGCAATTCATTCTTGGGAACCACTAAGGAGCGTGAATGATGTGAAGATTTTCTTTGGTTTGTATGTATACTACTATAGGTTCATGACCACATTTTAAAAAGTATTAGAACCTTTATTATCCTTGACGTAGAAGGGAAATCCCTTCGCATGGACATAGAATATCAAGAAGATTTTATAGAAGTTGAGGTAGATACTGACGAGTGCCCCTATCTAGAGACTACCAGACGAGGAAACTAAATATATAGTCTTCTGCAAACTATCTGGGAATTGACTAGGATGTGTCCAGATGTAGGATGAATTAGTGATCTCGTAGGGCCCATGGATGTTGGGAAACATGAGAAAAACTACGCGACCCATGTCCAGGTGTTAGCAGCCGTGGTCTTTGTCTTGATGATGTGGTGACACTACTAGATGGGTGAGAAGTTTACCATCGACTCTAACCACAAGGATCTTATGCAAATATTATAATTGAAAAACAGAATTTGAGAGATCAGGGATAGCTGGAGATCCTCTTGGACTATGAGTTTGATAAAATATATACTATTGTAAAGGGGAACGCGGTGCCAGACATGCTTAGTAGGAGGTATAGTTTACATATATTGTGTGAGTTCTCATATAAACCAGCTGTGATGCAGATATTATTCATATATTGTGATGGAAAACAATCCTTAATTCAATTATTTTACATCCACCACTTTTACATTGATTCAAGGGGGAACAACTTTTGGATGTTTTCTGTGTGGTCGGACGTGCTCATATATCCTTAGGACAATTTTTTGATGGATTTTCGATACTTGGGGAGAACATCATCCTTTTTATAGGACACACCATAGTACCAACGATGTTACTCGAGTAGGTGTTAGGGGAGTTACAGACATCCCCTTTGGTGGTACATCCTGCTGATGCGAAGATGTACTAGGACCTCCGACGTCAGTATTGGTGGCCAGGGATGAAGAAAGTGGTGGAAGAGTTCGTTTCACGATGTCTCGCTTGTGAGAAAGTGAAGGATGAGCATCAAATCCTTGTTGTATTAGAACAACTACAAGAGTTACCATAATGGAAGTGTTATGGTATCTCCAAGGACATCGTGACAGGGTTACCATGAACATCCAGGGGCCTGGATTCAATCTACGTGATCATTGGCTAACTCACCCAGTTCTCTCACTTCATACCCATCCATGAGTAGGGATCAGTAGAGAGATTGGGATTCCTGGACATCCATGATATAGTGTGGCTTCACAGGGTTCCTTCAATGATCGTCTTAGACTGTGATGCACGATTTATATCCCAATTGTGGAGGGGGTTTTTGGAGGCATTCAGGACTAAACTACAGTTGATCACAACATTTAACCCTCAAGATGATGGTTATACAGAGCGGACTATTCAGACCTTGCAAGAAAATACTCATTCTTGTGTCCTTGATTTTGTTCTCAACTTTGAGGAACACAGAACACTGGTGGAGGATTCATATAACAAACTATATCACTCCACCATTAACATGGTATTGTTTGAGGCCATGTACGTGTGTTCATGCAGATCACCTCTATGCTGGACAGACCCAAAAGAGTTATCACTCATGGGTCTCTAGTTGGTATGGTCTACAACATAGAAGATGAAGATAATCATAAAGTATATGAGGACTGCATAGAGCAGATAGAAATATTATTCAAACCAATGTTAATGACCCTTGTATTTCGAGGAGGGAGACTATGTTTTCTTTTAGTTCTCACCTCTATGGGGATTGTAGAGATTTGGCCGCGTCGGCAAGCTATCTCTAAGGTTCATCGGGCCTTTATAGAATCATAGCAGAGTTGGGGACTGGTGTACCACATAGATATCCCCCCCCAATGTGGTAGGTGCATGATGTTCTCCATGTTTCGCAGCTGAGGAGGTACACACATGATGTTTCAGAAGTCATCAACTTGGGGGAGCTAGGCATAGAGGATGTGTAAACGTTTGTCGAGTTCCCTAGGGAGATATCATATCAATAGGAGTAGTTCCTTCATAGATGATTTATTACTCTGGTGCATATTTGGTGGAATGATGAGAACCTGTAGGAGATCACATGGGAGTGGGAGGCTCTGATTCATGATCAGTTCCCCAATTTGATTTATTATCCCACATTTTGACCTTTTGGGATGTAATTCCCTAATTTTTTTTGAGAATGTAATGTCTTAGAATTCAATATTAAAGTTTTTAAAAAATTTAATGGAATTATTTCGAGACCACACGCTTTGAGGGAATGAGATTACAAGGCCCGATGAGTCTGGAACTAAATTTTGAACATTTTTATGTTTACTCAATTAAATGTGTAAGTGGGGATTTATATCATTTGAACTAGTGCTCAAAAAAATATGAGGGCACTGTTGAACTCAGAGCACTAGGGTTCCCCTAGAAACCAATTAACAATGACTAGAAATGGTCTAGCGGAAAAGATAATTTTTAGTGTTTCTGAAAAATTAATTAAATAACATAAAAAAAGTTATTTTATTACTTTTTTAACCATTGAGCATTGGGCGATGACGTTGCGGTGCGGTGATGAGTCACATTAATGAAAGGTCCTTATTGGAATATTTCATTCCCGCATAAGGACACATTAATTGAGGAATAAAATATAATGTGTTATATAAATGAAACAACATAACTGCGCAACATTGAAGTGTAATAGAAACAATGCAACATGTTTTCTTTTAATAAGATAATTCATTGGAGATTTGAGTATTAAATTGTGGAAATTATGACAAACCTATAGACATGACTCCCTCTAACGACTAGGGAAGAGCACCGGTAGGATCATTAAAAACATTGATTCCTTATGATGAATGGGACAGGGAAGTAAAAAATAATGGAGGAGGTTGAATCATTGAGGGTGGGGCGCCTCAAAGCTAAACATAAATCAAGGAAAGGTTTTATCTGTTTTATGTTTTCCCCATTATTCATTGTAAATGAAAAACATAGATCAACCCAAAAATAGGTGGAACTACGAATCATCTGTTCTTGTCGAAGGGTTTTGTTTATTGGGATTTCTATTCAGAATTGAATTTTTATTGGTCGAAAAACCTCCCCAATCCATCCCCTTTTTTAAAACTCTAACGCAGATGGTGAGTGTCAATATGAACAAGGCCCAATCCCTTTTTCTTATGTATTCATCATGAACATGTTTTAAAATTGGGGGAAAAGATGATTTGAGGCCTTGGTTGGGAAGAAAATATTCCCCAGAGTCCATAACCTCAAGATATGTGAATAATGGACCGATTAAGTAGACTTGATGGTCAAAAAAAGAAACTGTCGGGCTACTGGGAGGACGACAGGGTCAACTGACTGTGTTTCTGCAACAAGGGCTAGCGGCTGGATGTTACCACCCAGACATTTCATTGCTCCTAAGACATGGGACCATTCTGTGTTCCACATAGTTTCAATGGTTGATCGACCTCAAATTGGTAGGTGGCCCTATGGATGACCCATGGGTCAAGGGAGCCCAACATGGCTTCCAGCCACATCCTGGCTAGGTAGGCTGGGCAGGATAGCAGGCCGGACCCTTGGAAATGGGCCGCACCCAGGTTGGGCCAGGTCCAGGTCAGTTCAGCGGACCTAGGTCAGTTTGGTGGACCTCGGTCTCGGTCGGTGGGGATCCAGACCCCACTGGGACTTTTTTTAAAAAAAAACATTGATATCATTCAAACCGAGTGTCTGATTGGCGAGATAATTGTCGAGATAGAACCCTCGTGATGGGGAAGATCTTTTGGTAAAATCTATAGAGGTTTTCAAGGATATTTTAATTAGATGAATGTCTTGGGGAGAGGTTATCCCGAGATAGATATAGATACGTGCGGAAACCCTTTGGCTGGATGAGAACTAAGGACTACTGGAGAGCTACCATATGTGAATCAGATACTATGGATTAGTGGGAAGTGGCTTCTATGAGAACTGACATCCCCACGGTGGTGAGTGGATTTTTGTATGACTTGGAAGACCCATGATACTCAACATGAAGAGTACCTCGTTATGGAAATAGGAGGGAAGTAGCTTCTATGTTACCGACTTTCCTACAGTGGGGAGAGACTCTGGTGTAACCCGACATACCCATGATATGTATTAGGTTTGAGTACCAAAATAGTTCTAAGTTCATGGGAAGTGGATTCTATGTGACCTAGAAGTCCTACTATACTCATTGAGGAGTATTTCATCAGTAGAACATAGTGTTCAACATTATGAAAAATGGTTCTACGTTCCTACTCTAGAATATACCTTGTGTCAGTTGTATTGCTTCCTGATCATGCATGGTGGTCATGCTTTGTGGATTGATTGTGTATTTCTTTGTATTATTTCCTTTTTTGTTCTCTCTACTGAGTATATTATTACACACCCATGTACGGGCTTCACCAATACGTGTTTGGTCAAGTGTAGATGACCACTTACGTGATAGTGGAATTGGTGGCCCAGGACCCAGTGGGGCCCAGTGAGACAAAGAAGGCAGGGTGTACTTATACAACACCTAGTAGCTACTCTATACTTAACCATCATGTAGTGTTTCTAGCAGATGGATTCTAGAGATTTTTTGTACTTTCCTGTTTTCCATTTCTTCATTTTTTGTGTTTGTATTGTGGACCAATTGACATTTCTTTGTAATTGTACTCAGTGGTTTTTAGTGGCATTCTTGTTTAACATTATACATCTGGGGCTTGGATTTGTATGCATGCATACATATACTCAGTAAAATTCCTCCCACTAGTAGGTTGATTCCAGTGGCACTAGTCTCCAACCCCTGGCCAATAAGAGGGGGGCCTGGGGCATGTCATAGCACGGGCCCCGAGGGACAGGTTGTGACATGAAGAAGATTGAACTATATAGAAAGATTCATTATTTTGATAGAAGCACCATAATTTATTTATGAACTATCTATTTTTTTATTAGAATTATAAAATTAATATATATCATGCTCCACTGCTTATTATACTGACATATGTTGGATATAATTCTATAGGGAATAGAACAAAATTTTTTAGAGGAATTGAATAGTAAGAAAACAAAAAAAAAATGGAATTATTTAGGGCACCTAAAAAACTAAATAAAAGAAAACTTGAAACTTACATCCGTCTTTTTTACACAGCGTCCCTTTAAACATTATCAATTTAGTTGATCTCCATAATTCTTGGTCAATCCACGATTGAATTATAAATGATTAGAACATTACACGGTTTTGGAATTAATATATAAATGGCAAGAAGCTCATGGCATAAGCTGATGATCTAGGGAACACCCAATAGGAGTATGTGACTGCAACATAGTAGAATGGTAAATAAAAATAATAAAACTAAAATTACCATAATGAAAACCAAGATAAACCAGAAAAGTGATCCCACCAAAGAGTATAATGAAACATGAGAATATAATCTTTCCCATTTATGATAACTGATATATCTAGTAGCGGACATCAACAACAAATTACTATACATTAAACAATGGGGAATATCTTTTTTAATGAAAAGTGAATGGATAATGACATCTTATTTTATTTTCATGTATTTAGATGACTTTTTTATAGTATATTGTTGTGATGATATTTAATTATTGGTAGTGGAAAGAGTCATTCCACTCCTTTTATTTCCTAGGGTAGAGAAACTCCGTCTATATTAATTTATCATTATTGATGAATCAAATGAATGGATTTTGTATATTGAAATTTTCTACAAGATTTCAGTGTTATATTACATTGAAATATAATATACTACTACAAAAATGGGATTATCCAGCACTAGGGATTTAACAATGTTAGTTAAAAATGCTGTTTAATACCCCCATTGTCAGCACTAAATAGATCACTGTTAAAGGGGGTTTTTAACAGCACTAAAAAAGGAGATGTTAAAGTTGTATCTTTATTATCACTTGTACTAAAGCGTTGATTGGGGGTGTTTATCAATGCTTTTTAGAAGTCCTAATAAAGACCCCATTTTATCAAAATTTTTTTACAATAGCTGAAAAGTGTATACTTCAAAAAAATTATATTTCATTAAAAATAATATATTAATATGAAAATATATATTATATAGTTATAAATATAATATATATTTTTTGAAATATGTTTTAAATAATGAAAAATATGAATTTACACTTAATATGTAAGATACATAATGAAAATGTCTTATAAAATAAGAAAAATTATTTTTAATTCATAATTTTTTTATTATTACTGAGTAATAGTCATTTAATATCAAATTGAATATAAAAAAATTAATAAAAGATCTAATATAAGTTGAAAAAAATAAAACATCAAACGTTAATAACATCAAGTCTGAGTGTCCATTTGGTCTCTACCACATATCTAATTGAAACATTCAATTAGCTAAATGAGTTGGAAACACAAGGGACCCATATGTTTCATTTTTTGAGGCCAAATATTCCCCATAAGGGCTCCAAAACTGAGTTTTTAGTCAGGGCAACCCATTTTTTTAAACATTAGATGGATTGTAAACCTCATTTATAGGGGCCTTTTTACCCTTAGTGGGGACTGAATTTATTCTTAGGGCATAAATTCATAATGATATTATGTATTTTAAATTTTATCAATTTTCATAATGTAATTTTATTTATAATATAATATATAACATTATATATATATATTGTTTATATATTTATACATAAATATTTTATTTTATAAAAAATAATTAAACATATATACATATAAGAAATGTTTAATTATAAATAAACATATATATAAACAAAAAAACAGTCACAGTCACACACACACACATATATATGGGTAAAAAATGGGTCGAAATACATTGATATATCAAAAAAATATAAAACTAAATAGTATAACATAGTGGTAAAGTCACTGGTGTATAATATGTAGATATAGGGTTCAAAACTCACTAGAGGAATGGGCAGAAATGGGATGATGAGATTATCTATAGTGCTGATAAAATGGTGGGGGAGTGATGATAAAGGGGGGTAGGTGGGCCATGGATTTGTTTAATATACTATTTATCTTTGGGGACTTTATTTGTGCTAAAAAAGTGTTGCTAATGGAACACATTAACAGTGCTAAAAAGCACAGATCAAGCGGGACCTTTAATAGTGTTTTTTATAGCTAATAAATGTTTCAGGATTTTAACCACAACTTGATTATCAAAACTTTTTAGAACCAATAAAGGCATTTTATACCACTATTAAGGGCCGATTTTGTAGTAGTGATAGTTTTTCCTAGACATGTGTTTTGATCTAGGAACTCATTTATATTTAATGAGATATGTGTACAATAAATAAAAACTAAACAAGTACATCATAGTTCACATTTAATGGCACTATAATTTTAAATTAATCCTTTACATAATAATGCTTTCTATGATTGTTGACATGTTAGGGAAATAGTATCTAGATCCACATCATTCTAAAGAGCCATCTGTTTCTATGGGCCGAGGTGTGTATAAATGTAAATTCATTTTAATATTTAATTTTATTTATACATATAAATATATATATATATATATGCACATCTATATTATTATGTATGAAATTATTTTCAATTGTTTCAGACGTAACAACTTATTCCTCTGCTAGGAGAGGCCCATGTTGAGGTTTTTCATCATAGAATTAAGACATGACCCTTTATGTATCATTTGACGAGACATTCCATACAATGGGAGTGGGTTCCCCTTCACCTATTTTCTATTTGGGTCATATAATATGTGACCCACATAGATTTTCATTGAATATATGTGACTGTGATTTATTCCACATGGATACATTAGATCACCTATGGAGGGAAGTTCATGTTAGAGGATCATTTCTACGTCTTAGCATTGTTTAAAAGATAGTAACATTTTTTATAATTTTTTCTATTAATTAGTATAATATAAGAGTGATAATCAATGAGTTTTGGATGCTTTATTCAGGAAAATTTCATAAAATGTGGAAATATCATAAAGTAAATCCAAGGGGGAGTAATGGGTTCCAAATGATGGGGCCCTATACACTCTGGACAGAGTCAAGAGAGGTATTCCCCCTTCTCAGTGGAATATGTTACTTGGGTATTGGTCCACTAACGATTAAATGGTGATTCTATTTATTTAGAAATATATATTATTATGAATATGGGGCATTTTTCTTTGTTTGAAATTTGAATTAACTGAATGTTGGAGGTGGAAGTACGTCATTCCTAGAATCGTACATTCCATGGACCACCTTTCGGGATTGGGACCCATCACGTGTCCCGGATTCAATTTTTTTTATTATACTCATTTTAAAATTTTTATTTAATATGGTTTTGTGTTCAATATTTATATATTATTGGTATGAAATTACGGGATAACGGAGCACTAGCTGATAAAATGTTGTTGTGGATGATTAATTATGATCAAAATAACATGGAGGTTAAAGATCTTATAATATGAATCAATACTAATTATCAATAATTAAATAAATCTTTATTTACATATATATTTATATTGATATATTATATAGGCTCAATTTGAGTTCAATTTAGAACTGCTACCAGAGGACCAGTGACAACTTTCCTTGCGATGGGATGAGATATTCCATTGCATTATTAGTTGTGGAAGAAATAGATATAACATGAAATAGGGAATGATGATTAACTATTCTATAGTTTTACGCTCTGAAGATGTGGCCACTCATTCTACTAGTATGAAACAATAGGTGACATATTTTGAGGCATAGAAGTGTGCTTCCAAAGAGGTAAATTTGCAACTATAATCTGAGGACAGAGATCCGTGAGAGAAAATGCGATGAGGTGATGGTGTTGGGGACCCAAAAATGTAGGTTAATATTGAATTTATTTATATATTTTTTTATTATATTCATTATTATTGTCTTAATTTTTTTATATTTTTAGGATCATTGTGTACCAAATGTAGGTAACAGTGATGGTCTCATTTTTCACATCATATTCAATTGGTGTGTTTTGTTTTATCATTCTAGTTTCTCATTCAAATTGAATATATCATTTTGTTTTATTATTATTGTGAATGTCACAAATCAAATTTAAATTTAAATTATAATGAAATTTACCAAGGAGGGGAATGTATAAAAAATATATTTGTTCTACTATTTAGGATCTAATGATATATGATTTATTAAGGGGTAATAGTTTTTTAGATATAATGCAAGATGAGAATTATAATGGAACATAGATAGAGTGAATAAATTATTTAATGATTGCGATTAAGAAACTATTCCACCATGAGACTTATATATCTTTATACACTACCATGTTAGATAATTATATTTTCCTAGTGTATTTTTTACAATGAAATGAAATATCCTCTAAATATTGAGAGCATATACGCTCTTTTAATTATACGTTGGAAATAGATACATATAGTTCCCAAATACATTCATACAAACTAATGGACACACTAAAATACCAAGTGAGAAGCCATGACTATTGAATCTAGATCACCCAAAAACCTACATAGATAAAAAAGAATAAATAGTTCATCCACTCTATGTATAAAAATTAAGTATTAACTATCATTATAATTAATCCTCTCCAATGAGATCATTTATTAGTTAATGAAGTAAATTTTAATTCACATGAATGATAGACATGAAATGAATTTTTAATTCCTATAATACCCATAAGGCCTCATCATTGATTGTATTTTAAGTCCCCTTATGAATTATGTAACACCCCAATCTTCCACGGTATGTTTCTCTTTGAATAATAGAGTAGCGTGGGTTGTACACATCATTGAGTTCAAACACACAACCAATCAAACTAGACGTTATGAATATTAATAGCAACTTTTTGAAATTTTATAATTTTTATCGCCGAAAATGGACTTCATTTTTGGATTCGTAATATCAAAATTAACATATGGTGAATTTTTTGTATTTTTCTGAAAACATTCAATTTTTGATTAATTGTGAAAAACACTGAGTTATAGTTTAAAACCGAATTTTTTATAATTTTTTATTTTATTTAAAATTATTTTATGTTAAATAGTTACATAATATCTATATAGGTTCAATGTAATTAATTGGAGTAAATTTATAATAATTTTAGATATATAAATATTTTATTGAACTTTTCACCGTCTTTTACCCACCTCTTAGGAGTATTTGACAATTCACATAAAACATAATTTTACTACTTTTGTGAGTTTAATTTAAAAAATCCAATATACATGGTTGTTATCAGTAAGACAAATTTGGTTCAATAAGATGAAAATATTTTTTGGGGAATAGTAACGTTTTACTTTTATTTACCACGGTTAAAAGTAAATAGGGTAATTAAGGGTTAAAATTATATTATTATTATTATTACCCTAACACATGTCCAAATTCCATTGAATAAGTGTAATTCGACATAAAAGAACATTAGGAATATAATATGATCTTTTAGGTCCACTTGGATTATATTTGGACATTTATTATTATTTTATTTAAGGAAGAGTTAAAAGAGTTAAAATAAAAGTTTAATAACTAAATTTTTTTTAATATGGGGTTATACGTAAGATAAATTGGACTATAAAAATTAATTAGAAATCTAAAAAGATTTCATACATAATTTTATTTTATTTATTTTTTTAGACGTTATATAATTTAATTATGACATAATGATGATGCAGTAAATTCCTAATTAATGAAATATTAAAATCATTGATATTATAAATATCCAAATAATTGTAATTTGATACTTTTTATGAATTATGATAATTTTCATGGTTAATATAAAATATTAGGGTTGTTTAGATGAATTTTTTTTTCGATTTAATAATGCTGTTATGAATTTAGCAAAAAAAAATACCAAATAGTTCCAAAATTGACAAAAAAGAGTTTTTAAAACAAATATTATATTATTTATTGATATTCTATTCCTAAAAATCTATGGTTCAGCCAAAAACATATATAATTATTTTTTTATCATTAATTAACCACTTGGGGTTCTCTTTGAAGTATATAGTATGTTTATTAACCATATAATATAAAAATACTAAGAGGCATGGTAAATGTAAAAATATTTAACTAAAAGATAAATCTAAAAGATAAAGATAATATAGTGACCCAAATCTGCCTAAAACCTATTGGTTGAGATGTTTTCGACCCATACCCACTTTATAATTTAAATAATACATTTTTTATCCATGAAAAATAGAAAATACCTTTTTTATAAAATAATATTTCTAGATTTTCATAAGGTGCACCTCACCCCTCTTAAAAAATGGCACTCCCACTTCTCTCCAATTCACACGATCAATGCAATTTGTCTAGGACCAACCCTGATGAAATACCATCTAAATGGTCCTACCTTCATCTTATAGGCCCTCTTTTAGTCATAAAGCCAATCTATGGAGTCATTTTGATTAAATTAAAAGGAAGAACCCGAAGAAGAGGAAAATATTTCATCACCTCTTTCAAGTTCATTTCTTCTTCTTCGACTTACTCTTTCATTGTTATTTACATTCTACAATAATAAGTCCAGTATGTTATATATAATGTGATGTTATTATAAATATGGTAAAACCATATTCATTATTCTATCCATCCATTGAATGACATGTCACCATACGTGCGTACATACGGATTACCGTCTTCACGTCATGTTGTAATTATTATTCAATACATTATTATTATGATGTGTATAATAATGATTTTTAATTGATGTAAATAATAAATATAACCTGATAAATATTATTTATATATTATATACCTTCCAATTATATATTATTTTAAGAATGATATTGTCCCTCGTGCGTACGTACGGATTACCGTCTCCACGAATGTGATGAGATTCATTCCCCATCGTATCCATTAAAGAATAATTTTCAATTGATGATTGAAAATAATATTTAAGGACTTGATATAATTATGTATATGAATTAGATACATACCACCCATAAAAAATATGACACCGATAATAAAAAATATAAGGGAAAACGAATCCGTTAACACCCGAAACGACGATAATACTAAGATATTATTAATAATGAAATGTTAAAAGATTATATATGAAAACATATTAATGTACATGATTCTTGTTTAATTTAATAACAATTAGTTACCAATTATATAGGAGGTTAATAGACCCTCAAACAAGGAAAAGTACATGGTATGTGTTAATTATACAATCTCTTCGTTATCCGAGATTGTTTATATGTAATTATCTACCTGGATCTCTTTATCATCCGCATCCATGTTTCTTAATAATGTATTGAAAAACATTAATACTATTTTATAAAATATGGGTTAAAGTCATTTATACCCTTGTTTTACTTTTATATTATGTTTATACAGGAATATTTTCGTCGTTTTCCAAACTAGGCCCTTTATAACCATTTCAACAAAAATAATGTAAGAGTGTATGTTTTTAACTTATACGGTGGGTGTGGCTATTTTCTACCATTATAACATCGTCGAAACATCCCATACAGGATTATAAAAATATATTAAAATATAAATGTTTTCGATTATAATTAAATTACATTTAAATGATTTCAAAATAAAAAGATATATTTCTCTTAAAAGGATTTGATTTCTTCAATGTCAACATCCTTTGATGGATTTTATGTTTGATTGAAGTTGATAAATTATGATACAAAACATCCATATTTTATTGAAGGTTTTGTGATATGTTTGATTGCGGATATGTTTTTTCATACCATTCATGGTTTATGGATAATGTATTGACATTTCATATGCTAGTTTTAATATTAATGATTATGTTATGTTTAAAAATTTTCATATGAGGATTTCATTGGACAACGAATGTGACAAAGGGAGCCTCCTATAGTTCCTTGATGCATCAGTCGGTCTCATTAGAAAAACTAGTGTCTTGGCATAAGGCTTTGAAAAAATATTATATGTTGTCTTGGCACAAGGCCTTGACAATGTGGTTATTAAAGTCTGGTATTATGAATTACATCATTACGAAAGTGTATACTACTATTTGATTTTATTATTAGACTAGTAGAATATCCATGTGAATGTGTAAATGGAATTAATTTTATTTTATCTCTACCATATTATTCTAAAGTTCAAGTTTAAAATTCTTTTGTTTTAGTATTATACATTGCCTTAAATATTTATTCTTATTTATGAAATTTTCTGCTATATTTGTATCCTTACTGAGCATCCGAGCTCACCCCTTTCTATGTTTTATTTTTCCCAGGATGTAAAAAAATATTTTATGACTGAACTGTAGGGATTTTCTAAGGTGATATGAGTGTGGTCTATGGAAACAATTTTGTTGTACCTTTTCATTTTAGGATTTAATTTAAACCTTATGAATGTATCTAGTACTTCAATGGATACTAAACTAATCGGTCTTTTGAGACTCGATGTTTTGTGATCATGCTAATGTTATGTGACAATGCACAGACTCTGGGTAACTGTGGTCGGGGCGTTACAGTTGGTATCTGAGGAAATGTAGTATAAACCATGGAAACTAGATTTTGATAAACTCTAATTAGAGCACATATCCCTAAAATAGACTTTGAGGATTAATATAAAAGAAATTCCTAGAATTTTTTTATTATAATGATTTTGTGATTTTTCCAATTAATGAATCCATGTCTAGATACGAGCAGGTAGAGGTGGCTCTGGCACAGATGTTACTAGGGGTAAAAACTGAAAACACCTCTTTTAGCTAGACTTGAATGGTAACTGGTGCAAGAAAATGGGCCTTTCATCACTCTTGGTTACTACAATCCTAGGGGATATGCTTAGGATAATTCTCATTTTCATTAAAAACCATTATGAAGGGATTATGAGTATATATTTTCTCAATGAAAACATATTTATGATTATGGATTATATCCATAAACTGTTCAATATATGTTAAGTGGTTTACAAGATTGAAATTATGTATTTTGATTCATAAACTAATCTAGTTTATTCCATTGTTTAAAAATGTCTCATAGTGGATGTAATGGAAACTGTTTTAATGAATGCACTCCATTTAGGTATTTCCCTCATACTCAAGATAATTATAGTGGAGCTGGTGAGGCAACTAGTGCTGATCACCTAATAACCATACTTGGACTTCTCACTTAGGTTATGAATAATAACATTACCCGTATGGAGCACCCTGATCCACAATTTGGTGGATCAATGTTTTAATTATTCATGAGTAGAAAACCACCAACATTCAATGGGGGTACGAATCCATTAGTAGCTGAGAAATGGATAATTTATTTAGTAAAAATATTCTACTCCTTGGGAATCAGCGAAAGGTAAAAAGTTTTCATGGCAGTTTACCACCTCACTGGAGATGTTGATCAATGGTGTTCATTGATTAAAAACACAAAGGACGGTGAGAAAGTATAAAATAGGTAATGGAGGGAGGTTAAAGAATTTATTTTAGAAAAATAATCTTCTCATGACCATCGAGGAGATATGGAAATACAATTTATGAGTCTGAGGAAAAAAGAGGATTAGAATGTCACAATGTGTGAAGCAAACCTTACAAGGTTAGTGAGGCATGCTTTAGATTATATATGTAACCCAAGAATTAAGATTGATCCTTTCTTTTATGGGTTATAAAAATTTCTCCTTCGAGCATTAGTCTCACAATCCTTCTCATCGTACGAAGATATTATCTCATGATCTATCAATACACAAAAATAATTCTCTATGTCTTATGACATTAAAGCAAAGCAAGTGATGAATAGACCTTCATAACACTCTTGGAAATGGAAATTAGTGGAAGAATGGAAATGTTTAATATCCATCCTATGGTATATGTGAGAAGAAACAACTTGGTACATTCCTGAAGGGAATGGGAGTCTGTTACAAGTGTGGTGAACAAGGACACAAAGCTCGTGATTGCAAGGGTAAGAAAGATGCCGTCAATGTTGAA
Source organism: Viscum album (assembly GCA_963277665.1). Lineage (NCBI taxonomy): Eukaryota > Viridiplantae > Streptophyta > Magnoliopsida > Santalales > Viscaceae > Viscum > Viscum album. Next base: position 74,667 of record CAUJRU010001778.1, read on the forward strand.
TGCTGCAATTTTAGAGAAAGGGCGAATTACGAGAATGAATTTCCTCAGCGTTAGGGGAAATTACCTCAGAAGATGCCAAGGGATCATGGACAAGCTTATCCTATCACTACTGCTGAAGTTGAAGCTCTGAAAGACGTGGTGGGAGGTAATTTAATGGGTTCCTAATGTTTGGAAAATGCTTTATTTGATTCATGATCATTGCATTGTTTCATATATTTCCAGTTTTCAAAGAAAATTAGATATTACCAATTTGATTTAACAAGGGATTTGTCATTTGAAACTCTTAAGGGAAGAATCATTGCAACAACGTTTTGTGAATCATTCCACATTAGAGAATATAAATGTTCTTTTTCTACTGATCTCATCGTCATACCCTCGATTGATTTTGATATAATCCTTGGTATTTATTGGTTTTCGGACCATTATGTGAAGATTTATTATAATAATAAGGAGGTTACAATTTTTTATGATGTTGATAAGGAGCACATTATCTTTAGAGTGGAAACATCAAAACCTAATTCTTATCTTGATCCACCCCCAGTAGCTCAACTAAATTTAATTATTGAGGAGGAAGAGAATGAAATAATTGTGGGTGAGGAAAAGAATGTTCAAATATAAGATATACCCATTGTGTAGGAATATATTGATGTGTTTCAAGAAGAATTACTTGTACATCCTCCAGAATGAGAAATTGAGTTCTCTATTGACATAATTTATTCTTCAAGGCCCATTACAAAGACCCCTTATAGAATAGCCACTTTGGAATTAGTGGAACTAAATAAAAAACTAGAGGAATTGAGTAATAATGGATTTATTCACCCTAGTGATTCTCCATGGGGAGCCCTTGTTCTTTTTGTTAATAAAAAGATGGATATATGAGGTTGCACATTGATTGTAGGGAGATCAATGCTATAGCAATAATGAAAAAGTATCCCCTACCTTCCATTGATGATTTATTCGACCGAATTCAGGGAGCACAATACTTTTCGAAAATTGAGCATCGATTTGGATATCATCAATTGTGCGTGAAGAAGGAAGATATTTCGAAAATGACATTTCGAACTAGGTATGAGCATTATGAGTTTATAGTAATGCCTTTTGGATTGACTTATGCACCCTATGTCTTCATGGATATAATGAATATGGTTTTCAAGGAATATCTTGATGACTTTGATGTGGTATTTATTGATGATATTTGGGTATACTCAAAAATATACAAAGATCATTAAAATCATGTGCGCTTTATCCTGAAGACTCTTAGAAGACATGAATTATATGGGATGTTTAGCAAGTGTGCATTCTGGCTTCAGGGGATTTTTTTCTTGGCAATATTGTCTCTATGGATGGAATCTCCATTGATACTTCAAAGAGAAAGGAAATCCAAGAATGGCTAGTACCGATGAGTATAACTGAGGTATGACATTTTAATGGTTTAGTAGGTTATTATCGATGTTTCATCAAGAATTTTTCCCGGATGGCTAACCAATTAACTAAGATCACACAAAATGTTGTTAAATTTCATTGGATAAAGGAGTGTGAATAATGTTTTGAAGAACTGAAGAGATGATTAGTCAATTCTCTTGTTTTGATGCTACCATCATGGAATGATGGGATTGTTATTTATAGTGATGATTCAATGAAAGTACATGGTTATTTCATTATGCAGAATAATATGTTTATCTCTTATGCTTCACAACAACTAAAAATTCATGAGAAAAAATATCCAACTCATGATGTTGAGTTAGAAGCTATAATCTTTACTTTGATGATATGGGGACACTATCTATATAATTAAAAATGTGAGATTTATACTGACCACATGAGTTTGAAGTATATTTTCTCACAAGAAGAACTCAACATGAGGCAAAGGAGATGTCTTGAACTACTCAAGGATTATTATTTCAGTAATCAATTCCACCCGGAAACGGAAAATTAGTTGGAAGATGCTTTGAATAGAAAAGGTCATGGACTTTTGAATATGATGAGAGTTGAAAAGGATCCTATATACATGGATCTAGGAAATATGGATTTGGGAATAACCATGGAAGGTGAAACATCAATACTTTTTCAAATGGATACCAAATCATATTTACTGGAAAGGATAAAGAGTTATCAGACCGGTGATGAAGTGTTTCAAAAGATTATTAAAGCTGTGAATGATGGGAGATCGAGTGACTTCGTGTATGAAGATGGAATTTTGAAATTTTGGAAGAGACTATGTGTTCCCGATATACCTTATCTAAAAGGGAATTATTTGATGATTTTCATAGTTCTAATTTCTTTATACACTCGGGTAGAACCAAAATGTATAGATATTTGAAGGAACATTTTTGGAGGGACAACATGAAGAGGGATATTGATGAGTTTGTGTCATGATGTATGTTTTTTCAAAAAGTAAAAGCGGAAAGGCAACAAACTGGAGGAGTCATGTAGTCTCTTCTCATACAGGATTGGAAATTGTATAATATTACGATGGACTTTGTCATGGGACCACAAAAGACTCCTAGAAGTAACTATGAAATACGGGTCATTATTGATCATCTTACCAAGTCAGCACATTTTCATGATATAAGGGGAGATTTACCACTTCAACTTCTAGAAAGACTATATATTAATGATGTTTTGAGACTTAATGAAGTACCACTATCAATTTTTTCGGATCGTGATCCATGTTTTACATCAAGATTCTGTAAAAGTATTCAGAAATCTCTAGATACGGAACATCATTTGAGAACTCCCTACCACCCCAAAACTATTGGACAATTAAAATGGACTATTCAAACCTTATAAGACACATTGAGATCCTGATCACTTGAATTTCAATGTATGTGGGATCAATATTTACCTCTGGTAGAATTTTTCTATAACAGTATATTCCATTCAAGTATTTAGATGGAACCATATGAAACGTTATATGGAAATAGAGGTCACACACCAACCTGTTTGGATGATGTTGGTGAAGGAAAACACTATTATGCCCAGAACATGTAGAGGAAATGATGGAAAAGGTGAAGGTAATCCAGAACCACATCAAAGAAGATGAAAGTAGGCAGAATATCTAAGATAACAACCAAAAGAAGGATTTGGAATTTCAGGTAGAAGATCATGTTTTCTTGATGGTATCTCCACAAAAGGGTGTTATACGTTTCGGTAAGAAGGGAAAATTAATTCCTAGGTACATTAGATCTTTCAAAATTCTAGAACGTATTGGGGTTTTAGCTTACTATTTGGAAATGCCGCCAAGTCTCTCTAAAGTTCACGATGTGTTCCACGTATCACTATTGAGAAATTACATGACTAACCCAACACATGTTCTAACATATGAAGAATTAGAACGAGAACCCGATATGTCTTATTTCGGTGAGACTTTCAATGTTCTAGATACAAGAGAACACGTGTTGAGATACCTGGCGACTTGTCTGGTAAAATTTCTATGGAGAAACCATAATATGGAAGAGGCAACATGGGAACCCGAAGAACTTATGATGAAGAACTACCCGAGTCTTTTTATGCAGTAATATTTTAGAAATTTTGAAGTTGAAATTATTCGAAGGAGGGGAGAATGTAACACCCCATGCTTCCACGGTATGCTTCTCATTGAATAATAGAGTAGTGTGTGTTGTACGTAACTTTGACTACTAACACACCAAAACCAATCCAACTAACCATAATGAATATTAATACCCACTTTTTAAAATTTTATAAATTTTATCTTTAAAAATGGACTTAAATTTGGGATTCGGAATATTGAAATTATATTAGGGTGAATTTTTGGTATTTTTCTGAAAACATTCAATTTTAGATGAATAGTGAAAAACACCGAGTTATAGTTTAAAACCAAATTTTTTATAATTATTATTTTAATTTAAATTTATTTTAGTTCAAAATAGATACATAATAACTATATATGTTCAATGAAATTCATTAGAGTCAGTTTATAATAATGTTAGATATAAAAAAAATTTATTTAACTTTTCACCGTCTTTTACCCACCTCCTAGGTGAATTTGTGAATTCACATAAAACATAATTTTACTGCCTCTCTGAGTTTAACTTCAAAAACCCGAGAGACATAGTTGATATCATAATGTAAAATTTGGTTCAATATGATGAAAATAATTTTGGGTAAATAGTATCTTTTTACTTTTATTTACCAAGATTAAAAAAAATAGGGTAATTAAGGGTAAAAATGATATTATCATTACCCTAACACATGTACTTATTCTATTGGATATGTCTAATTCAACCAAGAAAACCTTAGGAATATGATATGATTCTTTAGGTCCATTTGGATTATATTAGGACATTTATTATTATTTTATTTAAGAAAGAGTTAAATTCAAAGTAAAATAACTAAAATATTTTTATTATAGTTCTATACAAAAGATAAATTCGACTATAAATATTCATTATAATGATAAAAACATTTCCTACATAATGGAATTTTATTTATAATTTTAGAAGGTAAATAATTTAATTATGAAACAATGATGATGGATTAATTACCTAATTAATGAAATATTAAAATAATTGACATTATAAATAACCAAATAATTGTAATTTGAGACTTTTTATGAGTTCCACAAATTTTATAGGTTAATATGACATATTAGGATGGTTTAGATGAATTGTTTTCGACGTAATTATACTGTTATGAATTTAGAAAAAACAAAATACCAAATAATATCAAAATCGACATAAAGAGTTTTTAAAACAAATATTATATTATTAATTGATATTTTATTCCTAAAAATATAATGTTCAGTGAAAAGACTTATATATTGATAGTTGTATCATTAATTAACCACCTGGGGTTCTCTTGGATGTATATAGTAAGTTTATTAACCATATAATATTAAAATTCAAAGAGGCATGGTAAATGTAAAACTATTTAACTAAAAGATAAGTCTAAATGATAAAGTTAATATAGTGACCCAAACCTATCTAAATCCTATTGTATTAGTGGTTTTCGACCCATACCCACCTTATCCTTTAAACAATCCATTTTTGAGCCATTAGAAACCGAAAATGATTTTATTATAAAATAATATTTCTAGCTTTTCCTAAGGATCCTCTCACCCCTCTTATAAAAGGGAACTCCCCCTTCTCTCCAATTAACACCTTAAAATCCATTTTTCTCAGAAAAAACCAACCTAAATACCCACTAAACCATCATACCATTATCCTAGAGGAACTAATTTAGTCATAAATCCATCCAATGGATCCTTTTGATCAAATTAAAAAGATGAATCTGAAGAAAAGGTAAATACTTCATCACATCTTTCAGGCTTTTTTCTTCATCCACTTCCCCTTTCTTTGTTATTTCCATTCTAAAATAATAAATTAAGTATCTTATATATAAAATAATGTTATTATAAATATTGTTCAACTATATTCATTATTATATCCATCCTTTTAATGATATGTCACCATAAGTGCATACGTGCGGATTACCTTCTCCACGTTGTGGTGTAATTGTTATTCAATGCATTATATTTTGGATGGGTATAATAATGATGTGTAATTTATGTAATTAATAAATATAAAATGTTAATTATTATTTATATATGATATAAAATCCAATTATATATTATTTTAAGAATGATATTGTTGCTCGTGCGTACGTACAAATTACCATCTCCACGAACGCGATCAGATTCACTCCCCATCGTATCCATTCAAGAATAATTTTCATTTGATGATTAAAAATAATATTTAAAGACTAGATATAATAAATGATATGAATAAGATACATCCCATCCATAAAAAATATGACTCAAATAATAAAGAATATAAAGTAAAATGAATCTATTAACACATGAAATGACGATAATGCTAAGATATTATTAACAAATCAAATTTAAAAGATCATATAAGATATCATATTAATGTACATGATTCTTTTATAATTTAATAACAATTATTTCACCATTAAACATGATATTAACCTACCCACAACCAATTAAAAGTAAAATGTAATGGTTAATTCTATAATCTCTTCATTATTCAAGGTTGTTTATATGTAGTTATCTACTGGGACCTCTTTCTCATCCACATCCATGTTTCTTAAAAATGTATTTCAAAACATTATTAATATTTTATATACTATGGGTTAAAGTCATTTATACCCTTGTTTCACTTTTATAATATGTTTATAAAGGAATATTTCTGTCATTTTCCAAACAAGGTCCTTTATAACCATGTCGACAAAATTAAGGTAAGAATGTCTTTTTTTAACTTATACGGTAGGTGAAGATATTTTCTGCCATTATAACATAATAAATGATTCCATTATAATATTATAAGAATATTTTCAAATAAAATCATTTTCCATTATATTTATGTGACTTTTAAATGATTTCAAAATAGAAAGAGGAATTTCTCTAAAAAGGTTTTGATTTCATCTATGTCAATATCTTTTGATGGATTAAAAGTTTTTTTGCTGTTGATTTATTATGATACAAAACATCCCTATTGTATTGATAGTTTTGTGATATGTTTTACTATGGATGTGTTATTTCTCACCATTCATGGTTTATGGATAAAATATTTACATTTCATATGCTAGTTTTAATACGAATGTTTATGTTAAGTTATACCTTTTCATATGATAATTCATTGGACATAGTATGTGACGGGTGGAGCATGTTATAGCTCCTCGATGCATCGGTAGGTCTAATGAGACAAACTAGTGTCGTGGAACATGGATTTGACAAATTATTATATGTAGTCTTGGAACAAGGCCTTGACAATGTGGTTATGAAAGTCTGCCATTATGCATTCCATTATTATTAATGTGGATATTGATATTACATGTGATTATTCAATTAGTAGAATATCCACGTGAGTAAGTAAGTGGTATTATTTGATTTTACCATATCCATATTATGATGAAGTTCATGTTTAAAAGGATTTTTTTAGTCTCATACATTTCTGTAAATGTTTATGTTTATTTATAAAAGATTCAGCTAGATTGTTATCCTTACATAGCATCACAGGTCACCCTTTACTATGTTTTATTTTTCCCAGGATGTGAGGAAATATTTTATGACTAACTTTTAGGGATAGTCTGAGGGGATATGAGTGTGTTCTATGGAAACAATATTGTTTTAGTTTTTAATTTAATGATGTAATGTAAACCTAATAAATGTATCTAGTACATCCATGGCTACTAAAATAATCGGTCATTCGAGAGTTGATCTTTTGTGATCATGAAAATGTTATGCAATAATGCACCGACTCTGGGTAACTGGGTTCAGGGCATTACAAATTACTATTTCAAGACATGTTTACGACCATGTCATGTTCCCACCATAATATCTAAATGATAGACATAACTTCTTTGAAGATCCTTTTTTTTCACCACATAATTTGGTCACCCAAATGTACTGCTAACCCACCACCTGATAAAGATTTTTCGACTCAATATGTCCTTCATAGTGTTGTAAATTTTAGTAATTTCTCATAATAATTCATCCATGATGATTGAAGATGATGCAATGTTTCCACTTGTTTCCACTAAAATCATACTTGTTTCCATGATGATTAAATATGCTATTTTGTTTGTCACATTTTTGCAATTAACATCAAACAACATTATTAATTCATGACATGATAATCGTCACACACAACATTCTTTTGAAAATATCAACACTCTATAAATGTAAATCAGAAACCATATTTTATAACACACACATCTACCTCGAATATAATATGTTCACCAAATTTTTATCAAGTTGGTATGTCAATGATTCTAGTCACTCTAATAATTAAAAACATTTGAATACATCAACATTGTCTGATTAATCTTGTTGATAATAACAATCATATTTTCATGTTTTTCTTTTGATATGTCACATTAAAGTGGGTCCTTTAGTCTCCTCTTATTCCAGTAAAAAAAATTATCTTGATATAAAATACCCTTTCTGATAAAAATTTCTCCATATTCTCTATTTCTCAGTGATCATCGACCTCTCACTAGGATCTATCTATGGGGTTCTATAGTCTGCAAGAATGAACATACCAGGAACACCATTCAATTGAGACTCAACTACCCACACATAACACTCGAGCCTTCGCATTTATGTAAATTATTATTGAAATATCATGTTTTCCACCTTTTAATACTATAATATTAGACCGTCTGATTGTTACCCTTCCATAAATCATCATATGTGACTTTACCATATTAATATCATATATATGTCCAAGGATACTCTTAAACCCTTCAATTATTCCTTGCATATCACATAATAATCAATCATTAGTCTTCTCTTTCTGATTACTGAACATGGAATATTGGAGACTATTCATTATATTCTAATGATTGTTACAATGTAATTGACATAGAATGTATAATTTTCTATCATAACCAGACTCCCACATTTCAAGTTTTATTATGTAATACACATGATTTTTCAACATCATGATATCATAGCTCGACCCTTTTTCGGAATATTAGTCAGTGCATAAAATGATTTTTTATCCAAACATCTTTATCCTTTTATATTTCAATAAAAAAACTAGTATATTTATTTATGTCTAATCAAATGGTCAATTTTTTTCTAACTACCATTACTTCAAACAATAGTAATTTTATGTTCTCATGGGTGGGAAAACTAACTATAATCTCCAAATTAATACTATTTCCACTAAATATTAAGTTCAAAATCCAACCACGGGTTGAAGAATCACACATATGTCTTTTTTATTTCTTTTTATTAACTTGATACATTGTGATATTGATTTAGAAATCACAATGATGACTTATTAAATAAAAATATCATTCTTAAATAGCCATTACTCTATTACAAATATGGCCACTCCAAAAAATTCAATGATGTAAATGGCCACCCCTTATTAATCTGTTTAATTGACAACTCTAATTAAAAAACTCTATTCCAAATTATCCACACTACCATCATTTTTTAAATAATGAACATAAACTATTTCCACCAAGCAGTGAGCTAGAACAACATGAAAATATATAATAAAAAACAAACAACATTGGATCACATGTTCAATTAAACAGAAACTAATTTTTATTGTATCACCATCTGTTCAACTAGACCTTTTTCAATAGTAATCGAACGAGAATAGATTTCAGTTAAATAATACAAGAGGAATAAATTAAACTATATTTTAACATCCTAATGAATTAAGAAGGATCACTCTTTTATATAAATAAATTTTCATTGATAAACATTTTCTTTCATAGTGCATACATCGAAAAATGATGTTAATATGTTACTTAACATTATTTCTTATACATTATCCAAATTTCCACACATATATTTTACTCAATTTGTTTAATTTTGTTGGTACCACATATTTTTTTGTTGTTTAGAATGGATTTTTAGACTTTTGGATCACATGGTTTGTCAGGATATCATATTTTTATTAGTTTTTTTGTACGATGTTTTTCCTATTTTGGTCATTTGGGAATGTTGAACTACATTTTTAAAAAAAATCCTCTAGATTTGAATCCAGCTATATTAGTTTCTATTTATCCTATTTTCATGATCATTAACAACCACCATTGTAGGATGATATCTGCATATGTTTCTTGGGCCATTAAAAACCACTGAAGTAGTTACTAATGTTCTTCCTAGCGACCAGTATCACGGTCGTGGTGGGAGTGGCTATAAAAACATACTATGGGGTTTGATAAAGACCTATACTAATGGGACAACCATGATCTCAAAAGAAATTTAGGAAGATGTCTCTAATGATAGAATTTGTAATAGTGATAGTACTATTCAGGTAGGGATACAGACGATAATGTAGGATGGTAATGGTGAAACCATGGCACAGTCCAAGTGACATGGGCTAGATGATGCAGATATGATGTTGTATTGGGTTTTTAGGACATGTAACATGCTTCAAGCCCACTAGTCCTACAATCCATGAACTAAATAAATATTGTTTGATGGGTTGGAAGTCCCCTTGGAGGTGGGGTTATGGTCTTCCTTTTTGGCTTGTGTTTGTGGTGTGTGTGTTTAAATGTAATTGTACATCCATGAACTTAATAATTAAAATTTTAATGAATATATTTAAATAATAACAAATTATATTATATTTATAAGAAGATATACACATATATTAATAAATATATAGAATTATATAAATAAATAAATATATATATAAGTATAAAAATATATATTTTCATATAAAAATATTTATAATTATTAATATATATATATATATATATAATTAGGATTTTTAATAAATAAATATATTTTTACTTTCTTATAAAATTATAATAAAAATATTTAATTAATAAATACATATATTATATTTGATAATTAATTAATAATTAATTAGTAAATACAGACTGTAATTTATAACAACCTCTTAATTAATCTTAGTAATTTAATAATTATCCTGGATGTATTAATATATAATATTTGTTTGTAGTTGATAATTACATGTTAGTATTAATTCATCTAATTTAAATACTATACAATTAGGAAAACTGATTAATAAATTGTAATTTTTTATAAGTAGTCATAATTTGTAAATTAACATTTATAATGGATTAATTAATATTGAATATCACCTAGTATAATTATTACTTTTAAGTATTAATATTTATTAATTAATATTTTTATATTTAATAAACATGAATAATAATGTTTAATTTATATTCATTATTATTTGTTTACTAACAAATAATCAATATATACTTAGATAAAATATAAAAATATAAATTATTACTATTTAATAACAATTTTTTATTCAAAAATATTATTAAAAATTAATTAAAATAGTTAGTAATAATTAACCATAAATAATAATATTTAATATAATAAAAAAATTATTATAGTTATTATAAATCATAATAACTAAACTTAATTTGTAATTTTTTTAAATTGATTAAAAATTAATATCACATTAGTTTCAAATATTTACAACTTAATAGCAATTTTTAATTTTTATTAAAAATATTTAAAAATTTATTCATTCTTAAATAATTTCTTTACATGTGTTTGGTGAACCTCCTAGGGAATAAATCAACAAAAATATTTTTGATTGGAATTTGGAACTGTTGTAACCATTTATATCCTCATCTCCAATGATTGGATAATATATCAATGGAAAACACATATCATTGAAAATGATAAGGTTGTTTTTAGAAAATACAACATTATTGTGGAAATATACAACAATGATAATTGTACTAGTGTAAGGAATACCAAATACCATTTTTCATAACACACCCATTTGTCAAACTATCTATTCTGTATTTGGATTCCTATATTAAGATGTATGTTGAATGAGTTTACCATATAACCAACTAAAATTATATTATCACATTAGTCGCTGAAATCTTGTCATGAGAACAAAAGAATTTTCCTTTTAAAAAGTTTGGTTCCCTGTATTTGAAAGACCCCTTTTGTGTATTTTTTTTAAATATTAATATTACCAAATAAAATAAAATGGATACTAATCAAAAATGAATGGATGGAAATCATATGATAAAAGAGTATGAATATGGGGTTAAAGATTTCATCAAATTTTTATAAAATCATGCATATGAATCTTATCAAGTACTATTTTTTATTATATATTTATTCATGAATAATTAATCCTGAGGAGTTATAAGATGACTTGATATTTTATGTAACAGATTGATGTTATAAATTTTTTCTTAAATAGAGGAAAAAAATAAATGTAACTAGCATCTAGGATAACACAAGTGCATTTTATAGATTATGTGATATGATTAAAAGTGTGGAAAATGAAGAAGACAATGTCGAGGATGTTATTATAGTTGTGACTGATGATGAAGATCATATTGAAGAAAAGACAATGAAATTTGAAGATGGAGTTTTTTATTTTCCTTAATTGTTTGAGATGTAAAAGAGTCGTGAAAAGACCTCATTTTATGATGGTTGTACAAAATATTTTGATTTATCATCCTCAAAGAAGAATTATAATTTAATAGTTTGAAATAGACGGATTGAATCATGTATTACTGAACTACATTCTGTCATAAATGATATTCTCCAATAAAAAATGATATTTATATCCGAACATAATATGCTTAACGAATGCTTCGGTCAATGGGTACGATCTCCAAAAGAATATATTCAACTCCCAATACCTTTATTCTATTTCTAATGTACTATAAATATCTTAATTAATACTCAACGTTTTGTGTTTCCTAATATATAATGATGATTTAGGGACAATGAAAGTTTTATGGTACTTTCAAATCATTCTATTGTTTATGTGCCTAAATGGAAGTGAGGAGATTGTAAGAAAATTGGCACTGTACAAGGGAAAAAGAAATAAATTTGGGAGACTTCATCAATATATAAACCCTCATTAGTGTATGAGAGTTGATAAAGGGTATCCAATATTTTCAAATTAGCCACCAAACATTCATTTTATACTATCTCCAGATGGAGTGAGTCCTTTTGATTTTCAAATCAGAACTCACAATACCTGGATAATTATGTTCTATAATTATAACTTGCCACTGTGGTTATGCATGAAACTAAAATAAATAATTTAATATATACTTGTATCAGGACCAAAACATCCAAACATTGATATTGATGTTTATAAATCACTATAGATTAAAAATTCGATATTGTTGATTGATTTATGTGTTATTTTGTTTGATTATTATAGAAATGAAGATTTCACATTGAGATACATGTTGTACTAGAAAATAAATTACTTTCTGGCTTGTGTAAAATTTTCATGATATTGAATATTATGGAACTATATGGTTTACCATTTGTGAACATAGAACACAATTGATTTGGTTGAAAAAATCATCTAATATTGTGTATCAAGGATAGCACTGAATTCTACCCTGAAAACATATTTACCGTGGTTGGATGAAATCAATATATAGTAGTCCAGAATAATGTGTAACACTATATCTACTAATAGGTGATCAATATTTTTAAATATAAATGTTATTGACATTGCTTTTGGTCAACCTTTTCTGAAAAATCTTAATAAGACAAGTTGGAAAAGGGTATTTGTTTTTTTGAATAACCATAATAGAATTTCATATACGTCCGTTATTTTCATGAGGTTAATCATGTTGAAAATATTTGTTTTATAGTGACAATTGAACATTACCAAATACCTCTAGAAAAATAAAGGATTGAAATAATGATAGGTTTTAAATTATTTACATTATAAAAAAGAAAGAGTTGGTGCCAATGAAGGGTGAAAAATAAAATATTATTCGTCAAGCAGCTTACTACATTTCAGGTAGGAGAGATAACAATTTTGTAACTTCATGAATGATGTAAAGGCTCGGTAGGGGTATTCATCGAATACTAAAAATATTTTTTTAATGAATTATTTAACACAAAAGTGTTTGAAATTCCATTATTGTCATGTTATGATGTAAGATCTAATTCCTGTAGCATTACGTTGATTTTTTCCTAATAATTTTATTCATACATTAACCAAAATATGTTTCTTTTTCAAATCTATATTCAACAAATTTATAGGCCTATTGAAATTTCCAACTATGGAAAAGAAAATTTTCTTCATATTATTGTAATTTGAAATGTTCTTCCCATAGACATTCTTTGATATGATGGTTTACAAGATAGTTTAGTTGGAGAGAAATATTCAACTATGTGGTCCTGTATATTATATATGGATGCACCACATTGAATGGTAAATGAATATTTTGAAAGGGTATGTAAAATAATTGAATTCTTCTAGAGGTATGTATTAATGCGTGATATATTGTTGAGTAAGTCAATGAATTATGTACTGACTACCTATCCAGTGTGGAAGGAATTTGTCTATAAATATCTCATCACACTATGCAGATTATGGGTGAATGAATTTCTAGAATAGATGTTGTTACAATAAATATTACATATCTTGATAATGCACACATTTATGTATTTTGATTATAGTTCATAGGATTCACCATATTTTGAAACCCACAATGAAATTACTAGTCATTTGATCCCAGTAAGGGTTGAATTCTAGATATCAAATACACAAATCCATTGTTTATAAGATGGATTCAAGATCATAATTTAATGATTTGGAGGAAAATATAGATTCAATTTTTGAATGACTTAGATGGATATCGAGAGGAAAAATTCTGAATTTACTATCTTATAATGGTTATGTAATTATTTATTATATGATCTATATAAATGAACATGACGAAGGTAGTATAATGAATAATAGTATAGTGAAACATGTGTCTAAAGTGATGCATGCACTACAACAAAAATTGGTTTTTGTGGTTCCACCCATTAATAGAAGTAAAAAAAGTTCTTACAAAGGGGGTTCCTTTATCAGCACATTTTTTAGCAATGATAATCACACCTCCTTTATCCGTAGTTTTTTTAGCACTGTTAATTGGGCCTCCTTTATCAACAATATTTCAATAGCACCGATAAGGGGGGGGGGTTATCAAAAAAAATTCATTGCATTGCTAATGTGTGTATTTAAAGAAATATTTCATATATAATAATATATTTATATATAAGTATATTTATATTGATATAAATATAATATATATCTTTAAATATGTTTTCGATGATTATAAATGAAAATTTTCACTAAATATACAAGATATGTATTGAAAATGGTTTATAAAATATCATAATGAATATAAATTAATAATTTGTTAATTATCATTCACTAATAATAATTTAAAAACAATTTGAAGACATATAAAATCAAAAAAATTAATAAAAGATCTAAAAAAAGTTCAAAACATAACTCAGACTTTAAACAACCATAACTTTTGATCCGGGTGTATGTTTGGGCACTAAAACATATCAAATTGAATCCTATGATGGTCTCTACGAGATGTGAGCCAAGGGACCCTCATGTAAGATTTTTAAAGGCCAAAAAAGGTCTATAACGCCACCCAAACTGAGTTATTAGTTCAGATACCCAAATTTTTTAACATTTGATAAAATTTCAACATCATTTGAGGGGGTCTTTTGACCTTTTTCACTACAGAATGAATTTATTCCATGGGTTTACATTTATATTGATTTTATTTATTTGAAATTTTATTGTTTTTCATAGTGTAATGTTACTTATAATCAATTATATAATAACATATACATATTTTTTATATAAGCACCCATAAAAATTTAAATTTATAAATAAATAATTAATAATATTTACATATGAAGTATATTTCTCAATATATATGGTTTATAAAAATAAAAAACTAATATCCATTTTATTTAAAATAAAAAATATTTTTATTTATATACCTATATGATGTCTGTGTGTGTGTGTGTGTATTTTTGTGCGTCTGTATTAACCCACTGATATATATTATCTATATATTCTAAACATATGTATATACATATTAATATATAATACGTGTAAATATATATAAATATGTATAATTATTCTTAAAAATACACATACAATATGTGTGTGTTTTGTATATATGTATTTTTTATTTATAAACACACACAAAAATGCATATTTTTTAAATGTATTGAAAACGTATCTTATAAATATATATTAATATACAAATAGATATATTAATATATATATATATGTTTTTTAATATACAGATATAAATATTTTTATATTAATATATTGATATATATATATATATATTACTATAACTATATATATATATATTGATATATATATATACATAATAATATACGAGTAAATATAAATGAATATATATGTATAGATATATTAATAAATAAAGTGAAACGCAATATGATGGAGTCTTAAAGGCTTTGGCGCACTGACAGCAGGTCCCGAGATTGAATCCTGGTGGAAGAAGGACACACACGCGGGTGGGGAATAAGGCCTAGCACTGTTAAAGGGGGTGGGGGAATTGTTAAAGGCTAGTGGTGGCTGGGGCGTGTATGATGTGGTTGGAGGTGGGGCACTATTGATGGCGGCTTCAAAGATTGTTGAAACCCCTCCTAGAATTACAAGAATTTTTTTAATGTTTTTTTATGTTTTATCAGTGCTTATGCTTATCTATAATAAAAGGGGCCTTTATCATCGCTTTTCTATGAGCTGATAAAAGGGACCACATTTATCATCGCCTCGATTAACATTACTTTTCTAGCACTGTTAATGCCCTTTTATAGGGATGATAAAGGCCATATTTTCATTATTGATTTATCGAGTACCATGTAATGAAATAAAATTTATATGAATATGTCTAACTTTGGTATAATTAAAAAACAAGGGATTTGGATTATATAACATTCCAAGTGCTGATTTTTTAATTCAAGTGGGTTGACAACATGAATGTTGTTAAAATAAATGAATTGTCATTCGTGAAAGTTTATTTTAGTATAGAAGGGTGAAAATACAAACCATTTATTATGTAATCACAAGTAGTAAATGTATTTTAAGTTCCTAAACCTGAAAATCAAAAGTGGTCAATTGTTCTATAAACGACCAAAACCACTAAAGGGTCGGATGGGAATTCAACTGAGGATGACCCTTTCATTTGTACTTTTCAATCATTTAATAGGGGTCCCAATATAGACAAGGTATTGTATGTTAATGTAGACCATAATGAAATGATTTGGATACTCGATAGAAGAGTTAAATCCCTACAAACATTTTAAAAAAAATTGTTCAATAATTAGGTTATATATATTTTTTGTAATATACATTATGTTTCCTCATATTATTATTTGTTCACTACTAAATTAATGTAATCTAAATAAAATGTTTAACCGCATATGTAGATGATGACTTCTATATGTTCGTATGCTCACAATTCGTAGAAACAACCGGTTTCTCAACATGCTGCTACTGTATCACAACATGCTTCCATGATACACTTCTCTTTGAATAATATAGTAGCATGTGTTGTGTGCAACTTCGAGTTTTAACGCACCACAACCAATCAAACTAGCCATTATGAATAGTAATAACCTCCTTTTGAAATTATATAAATTTTATCGTTCAAAATGGACTTCATTTTTGATTCAGATTATCATATTTAGCCTATGGTGAATTTTTGGTGTTCTTATGAAAACCTTCAATTTTTGATTAATAGTGAAAAACGCTGAGTTAGAGTTTAAAACCGAACTTTTTATTTAAATAATTATTTATTTTATTTAAATATATTTTATGTAAAAATAGATCTATTATACATATATAAGTTCAATTTAATTCATTAGAGTCAATTTATAATAATTATATATATATTAAAATTTTATTGAACTTTTTACCGTCTTTTACCCAACTCCTAGGAGCATTTTCAAATTTACAGAGAACATAATTTTACAGATTATGTGAGTGGAATTTCAAAATTCCAAGAGTCACGGTTGATATCAGTAAGAAAAATGTGGCTCAATAAGATGAAAATTACTTTTAGTGAATAGTAACGTTTTACTTTTATTTACCACGGTTAAAATCAAATAGGGTAATTGAGGGTAAAAATGATATTATTATTACCCTAACAGATGTTCTAATTCAATTGAATAAGTATAACTCAACCAAAAACATCATTATGAACAAAATATGATACTTTAGTCCCACTTTGATTAGATTAGGACATTTATTATTATTTTATATAATGAAGATTTAAAAGAGTTAAAATAAAAATTTAATAACTAAAATATATTTAATATAGGGTTATCAATAATATAAATTCGACTATAAATATTCATTATAAATCTAAAAATATTTCCAACATAATGGTATTGTATTTAAAATTTTAATATATTAAATAATTAAATTTATTTATGACACACTGATGATGAAATAATTATCGTATTAATGTAATATTAAAGTAATTGATTTTATAAATATCAAAATAATTGTAATTCGAGACTTTTTATGAATTTAAATAATTTTATAGGTTAAAATGACATTTTACGGTTGTTTATATTCATTATTTTTGAAGTAATAATTATGTTATAAATTAATAAAAAACAAAATACCAAATTGTGTCAAAATTGACATAAAAGAGTTTTAAAATAAAATATTTTATTATTAATTGATATTCTATTCTTAAAAAATTAAGGTACGTCCAAAGTACTTATATAATGATAGGTGTACTATTAATGAAGCACTTGAGGAACTCTTGGAAGAATATAGTAAGTTTATTAAACATATAATATAATAATCCAATGATGCATGGAAAATTTCAAACTATTTAACTAAGAGTTAAATCTAAAATATAAAGTTAATATAGTGACCCCAAACTGTCTAAAACATAGTGGTTGAGTGGTTTTAGACCCATCTCTACCTTATCCATTTAATAATATATTTTGGATCCATTAGAAACCAAATATGATTTTTTTATAAAATAATATTTCTAGATTTTCCTTAGGTGCCCCTCACCCCTCTTATAAAAGGGAACTCCCCCTTCTCTCCAATTCACACCTTCAAAGAAATTTGTATCAGCCAACCCCAGACCAAATACCCTCTAATATATCCTCCCTTAAACCTAAATGCATTAACTTAGTTATAAAGACAACCCATGGAGCCATTTTGGTCAAATAAAAAGGAAGAACTTGAAAAAGATGTAAATATTTCATCACCTCTTTCATGTTCCTTTCCTCTTCCACTTCCTATTTATTTGTTATTTCAATTATAAAATAATAACTCTGGTATCTTATATATATTGTGATGTTATTATAAGTATGGTATAAACATATTCATTATTATATCCGTCCATTGAATGACATGTCACCATATGTGCGTACGTACAGATTACCGTCTACACATCGTGTAGTTTTTATTCAATAAATTATTATTTGGATGGGTATAATAATGATGTGTAATTTATTTAAATAATAAATATAACAAGGTAATAAATCAGTATATATATGTTATAACATCCAATTATATATTATTTTATGAATTATATTGTCGCTCGTGCTTACGTACGGATTGCCGTCTCCATGAACGCGATGAGATTCACACCCCATCATATCCATTCAAGAATAATTTTCATTTGATGATAAAAATTAATATTTAAAGACTTGATAAAATTCTATATATGAAAATGATACATAAAATCGATAAAAAATATGATTCACATAACAAATAATATAATGGAAAACGAATCTGTTAACACCCGAAATAACGATTATATTAAGATATTATTTACAAAGCAATATTGAAATATCATATATGATATCATATTAATGTATATGACTCTTGTATAATTTAATAACAATTATTTCACCATTATACACAAGTTTAACATAGCCTTGACCAAGAAAAAGTACAAGGTAATGGTTAATTTCACAATCTCTTCATTATCTAAGGTTCTTTATATGTAATTATCTATTGGGACCTCTTTATAATCCACATCCATGTTTCTTAAAAATTTATTTCATAACATTCCTACAATTTCATAGACTATGTGTTAAAATCATTTATACCCTTTTTGACTTTTATAATATGTCTATAATGTAATATTTCCGTATTTTTCCAAAAAAAGGTCATTTATAACCTTTTCGACAAAAATATGGAAAGATATATTTTTTGACTTATACAGCGGGTGTAGCAATTTTCTGCTGTTATAACATCGTTGAAGATTCCCGTACAAGTTAAAAAGAATATTTTCAAATATAAATGTTTTCTTTTATATTTATGTGACATTTAAAATATTTCAAAATAAAAAGAAACATTTCTCTAAAAATGTTTTAATTTCATCTATGTTAACATCTTTTGATAAATTTTAAGTTTGTTTGAAGATGATTTATTTTGATACAAAACAATCATATTTTATTGTAGGTTTTGTGATATGTTTTAATTTGGATTTGTTATTTCATACAATTCATGGTTTGTGGATAAGGTTTTGAAATTTTGTATTCCAGTTTTAATATAAATGTTTATGTTATGTTTAAACCTTTTCATATGAAGAATGCAGTGGACATAGTAAGTGACTGGTGGAGCCCACTATAGCTCATCGATGCATTGTTAGGTCTCATGAGACAAACTAGTGTCTTGGGACAAGGCCTTGGAAAAATCTTATTGGTAGTCTTGGCACAAGTCCTTGACTTTGGGGTTATGAAATTTTGGGATTATGGATTCCATTATTATGAAAGTGGATATTGATATTGAATGTTATTATTAGAATAATAGAATATCCATGTGAGTGATTAAATGGAATTATTTGATTTTATTTTTTCTATATTATGTGGAAGATCAAGTTTTAAAAAAATTTATTTTAGTGTTATACATTTCCTTAAATGTTTATGATTATTTATTAAAGTTTTCGCAATATTCCTATCCTTACTGAGCATCTACGCTCACAACTTTATGTGTTTTATTTTTCTCAGGATGCGAAGAAGTATTTTATGACAGACCTGTAGGGATAGTTTGAGGGGATATGAGTGTGTTCTATGGAAACAATGTTGTTTTAGTTTTTCAATTTATTATGTAATGTAAACTTTATGAATATATCTAGTACATCTAAGGCTACTATACTAATCTGTCTTTAGAGACTTGATATTTTTTGGTCTTACCGATCTTATGTTATAATGCATCCAATATTTGTAACTGGGGTCGGGGCATTATAGCTGGTATCAGAGGAAATTTAGTACAATCCTTGGTAACTATATTTATATAAACTTTGATTAGAGCACATATACCTAAGATAAAATGTGAGTATTAGTATGGAAGAACATCTTAGAAGTTAGGTATTGTAGAGATTTTTTGAGTTTTCCAAGAAATAAATCTCTGTATGGATACGAGCAGGTAGAGGCAGATCTGAAATAGATGTACCTAGAGGTAAAACCCGAAAACTCCACTTTGAGCTAGATTCGAATGGGAACAGGTGCACGAAAAAGGGACTTTCTTCACTCTTGGTTACGACAATCCTGGGGGATACACTTAGGATAATTATCTTTTTCATTAGAATCCATTATTAAGGGTTTATGAGTATATACTTCTTCAAAGAAAACATTTTTATGATAAATGATTAAATCCATAAAATGTTCAATTTATTTTAAGAGTTTTACAGGTATTGAATTACATATTTTGATTCATAAACTAATATAGTTTATGAAATTGTTTAGAAATGGCACCAAGTTGAAGGAATGAAGACCATATCAATGATCACACTCCATTAGAGATTTCCCTCCAACTCAATATAATTTTAGTGGAGCTGGTGATACAGCTGGTGCTGATCAACTAATCACTATATTGGGATAACTCATTCAGGTTAGGAATAATAACCTTACCCGTATGGAGCACCCTAATTCCCGGTGTAGAGAATCAATGTTAGATATCTTAATGAGAAACAATAACAACCAAAATTCAACGGGGGTAACAATACATTAGTGGCTGATCAATGGATAAATTCCCTAGAGAAAATATTCCACACCTTGGGGAGTAATGAAAGGGAAAAATTTATCATTGCAGTTTACCACCTGACTGGAGATTCTTATCTATAGTGGTCATTGATTCAAAACACAAAGGAAGATGATGAAGTATCAAATATGGAAGGGATGGAGTTTAAAGATATTTTCATAGAAGAATACTTTCTTTTTGACCATCGACCGAATATGGAAAGACAATTTCTATGTTTGAGGACAAGGAGGATGAGAATGTCGCAATGTATGAAGCTAATGTTACAAGGTTAGTGAGGCATGTTGTATATTATATAAATAACTCAAGAAGTATTATTAATCATTCATTTTATGGGTTAAAACCATTTCTCTGTTGTGCATTTGTCACATAATCCTTCTCGCCGTACAATGATTTTGTCTCATGTGATATCAAGAAAAAAACGAATTCTCTAAGTCTTATGACATTGATTAAAAGTAGGAGAAGAAGAAATATGCTGAAAACTCTGGAAATGGAAATAAGAGGAAGAAGTGAATAGTTGAATATCCATGCTGTGGTAAATGTGGGAAAAGACACTCTGGTACTTGCCTGAGGTGAGTGGGAGACTGTTATAAGTGTGGTGAAAAAGGACACCAAGCTCATGATTGCAAGGGGAAGAAATAGGATGTCGATGTTGAAAGCTACAATTATAGAGAGAGTGGAATACTGTTAATGAATGTCCTATGTCTCATGGGAACATACGTCAGAAACGGACAAGGGATCAAGGACAAGCTTATGCTATCACTACTGCTGAGGTAGATGTTCCGAAAGATGTGGTGGCAGGTAATTTAGTGGTTTCCTCATGTTTAGAAAATACTTTATTTGATTCTGGATCATGGTATTGATTCATATCTTCCTAGTTTTCTATGAAAATTAGATATTTTCGATTTGATTTAACAAGGGAGTTCTCAGTCAACACTCCTAAGGTAAGTATCATTGCAACAACGTTTTGTGATTTAGACACCATTAGAGAATATAATTGTTATTTATCTACTGATCTCATCATCATACCAATGATTGAATTTGATATAATTCTTGGTATGGATTAGATTTTGTACCCTGATGCAAAAATTTATTGTTGGAAGAAGGAGGTTACTATTTTTTATGACGATGGTAAAGAGCACCATATCTTTAGAGAAAAATCTTCACCACCAAATTCTTATCAATATCCACCACCAGAATCTCAACTAAATTCAATTATTGGGGAGGTATAGAATGAAATAACAATGGGTGAGGAATCGAATGTTCAAATAGAGGATGTACCTATTTTCAATGAATATATTGATGTGTTTCCATAATATTTACCTCGACCTCCTCCGGAATGAGAAATTGAGTTTTCCATTTATTTAATTCATTGATCAAGGCCCATATCAAAAACCCCTTATTGAATGGCCAATATAGAATTATTGGAACTAAAGAAACAACTAGAAGAATTGAGTAATAATATATTTATTCGGCCTAGTGTTTCTCTAAGGGGAGACCCTGTACTTTTTGCTAAGAAGAAAGATGGATCTATGAGGATGTGCATCGACTATAGGGAGAACAATGCCATAACAATAAAGAAAATATATCCCCTACCTCGCATTGATGATTTATTTGATTGAATTCATGGAGATCAATACTTTTCAAAGATTGAACTTTGATCTGGATATCATCAGTTGTGTGTGAATAAGGAAGACATTCTAAAAACAACATTTCAATCCAGGTATGGGAATTGTGAGTTTACAGTAATGCCTTTTGGATTGACTAATACACCCTATGTCTTCATAGATCTAATAAATAGAGTATTCAAGGAATATATTGATGACATTGTAGTGGAATTTATTGATGATATCTTGGTATACTCCAAAATCTATGAAGATCATGAAGATCACATGCGCATTATCCTGCAGACTCTTAGAAGACATGAATTATATGGGATTTTTTGAAAGTGTAAATTCTGGCTTCAGAAGAATTATTTTCATGGCCATATTTATTCTAAGTATGGAATCTCTGTTGATCCTTCAAATAAAGGACTTGGTTGTGTCCTAATGCATAATTATAGGGTTGTTCTCTAGGCATAATGACAACTAAAAATTCACGAGGAAAACTATCCTACTCATGATATTGAGTTGGAAATTATAATATTTGCTTTGAATATTCAAAGACACTATCTTTTTGGTAAAAAATTTGAGATATATACTGGTCACAAGAGTTTGAAGTATAGTTTCTCATAGAAAGAACTCAACATGAGGCAAATGAGATGGCTTTAACTACTCAAGGATTATGATTTCACTGTACACTACCACCCGGGGAAGGAAAATAAGGTGGAAGATGCTTTGAGAAGAAAGGATCATGGAGTTTTTAACAAGATGATAGTTGAAAAGGATCCTATATACATGGATCTAGTGAATATGGATATGGGAATAACCATGGAAGGTGAAACTTCAATACTTTTTCAAATGGTGGCAAAATCATCTATACTAGAAAGGATAAAGAGTTCTCAAACCAGTGATAAAGTGTTTCGAAATAATATTAAGGCTATGAATGATGGGAGATTGAGTGACTTTATGAATGAATATTGAATTTTGAAATTTGGGAAGTGACTTTGTGTTCCCAAAATAACTGATCTAAAAAGAGAATTTTTTTGATGATGCTCATAGCTCCAATTTCTCTATACACCCTAGGAGCACCAAAATGCATAAAGATTTGAAGGACCATTTTTGGTGGGACCACAAAAAGAGGGAGATTGCTGATTTTTTTTCAAGATGTATGGTCTGTCAAGAAGTGAAAGCTGGAAGGCAACATATTGGAGGATTCGTGAATCCTCTTCCCATAACTTAGTAGAAATGGGATAATATTATGATGTACTATGTCATGGGACTACCAAATACTCTTAGAAGGAACGATGCAATATTGGTCATTGTTGATAGTTTTACCAAGTCAACACACTTTTTTGATATAAGACAATATTTACCACTTGAACATTTAGAAAGACTATATATTAATGAAGTTGTAAGACTTCATGGAGTACCATTATCGATTGTTTCTTATCATGATCCACATTTTACATCATGATTCTGTAAAAGTTTTTAGAAATCCCTGGATATTGAGATTTTTTTCCAAACTGCATACCACCCCCAAACTTATGGACAATCTGAACAGACTATTCAAACCTTAGAAGACATGTTGAGAACATGCTCACTTGACTTTTAAGGTATGCAATATAATTATTTACCTATGATAGAATTTTCCTATAACAATAGCTTCCTTTCATTATTCAGATGGAACCATATGAAGCATTGCATGGAAAGAGATTTTGCGCACTAACCTATTGGGATGATGTTGCTGAAAGAAAACTCATAGGACTAGAACATGTGGAGGAAACTCTGAAAAAGGGGAAGGTAATCCAAACCAACATCAAAGATTCTCAATGTAGGTAGAAGATTTATACTGATAAACAAAGGAAGGATTTGGAATTTAATGTTGTTGATTATGTTTTCTTGAAATTATCTCCATTGAAGAGTGTTATATGTTTCGTAAGAATGGAATATTGAGTCCCAGTTACAATGGAACTTTCAAAATTCTTGAACGAATTGGGGTTGTAGCATACCAGTGGATATGCCGCCAAGTCTCTCTAAAGTCCAAGATTTGTTTCGGGTATCACTGTTGAGAAAATATATCCCTGAACCAACCCATGTACTCACCTATGAATAATTAGAACTAGAACCCAATATATCATATTAATAAGATCATTTTAAGGTTTTTTATATAAGATAACCGGTGATGGGAAACCGAAAGACTTGTCTGGTAAAATTTCTATGGAGAAACCATAAGATGGAAGAGGAAATGTGGGAACCCGATGAACTAATGATAAAGAACCACATGAGTCTTTTAATGTGGTATTATTCTAGAAATTTTGAGGATGAATTTATTTTAAGTAGGAAAGAATATAACACACCAATCATCCGTGTTACGCTTCTCTTTGAATAATAGAGAAGTGTGTGTTAGACACAACTTCGATTTCTAACACACCACCACCAATCAAACAAACCGTTATGAATAGTAATACCCATGTATTGATTTTTTTTAAATTTTATCATCCAAAATAGACACCATTTTTGAATTCAGAATATCGAAATTAGCCTAGGGTGAAGTTTTGGTATTTTTCTAAAAACATTCAATTTTTTATGAATAGTAAAATACAATGAGTTATAGTTTAAAACTGAATTTTTTATTTAAATAATTATTTATATTATTTAAATTTATTTTATTTCAAAATAGATATATAATACCTATATAAGTTCAATTTAATTCATTGGAGTCAATTTATAATAATTTTAGATATATAAAAATTTAATTCAACTTTTTACCATCTTTTACCCACCTCCTAGAAGGATTTACAAATTTATATAAAACATAATTCTACCACTTCATTGAGTGAAATATAAAAATTCCAAGATACATATTTGATATCATTAAGAAAAATGTGGTTCAATAAGAAGAAAATAATTTTTTGTGAATAGTAATTTTTTACCTTTATTTACCACGATTAAAATGAAATACGGTAATAAAGGGTAAAAATGATATTATTATTACCCGAAGACATGTCCTGATTCTATTGGCTAAGTATAACTCAACAAAAAACAATCTAAGGAATTCAATATGATCCTTTAGGTCCACATGGATTAGATTAGTAAATTTATTATAATTTTATTTAAAGAAGAGTTAATAGAGTTAAAATCAATGTTTAATAACTAAATTTTTTTTAATATCGGTCTATATATAAGATAAATTAGACTATATATATTAATTATAAATATAAAATTATTTAATTCATAATGGTATTTTAGTTATAATTTTTAGTAATTAAATAATTATATTTATTTATGACACAATGATGATGTAATAATTACCGTATTAATGAAATATTAAAATAATTATTATTACTAATATCCAAAAAATGTAATTTTATACTTTTAATGTATTAAACTATTTTTTTAGGTTATTATGACATATTTGGGTTGGTTATATGAATTTAGTTCGAAGTAATAATCTTGTTATGAATTTAGAAAAAAACAAAATACCAAATTCTGTCAAAATCGACATTAAAGAGTTTGTAAAACAAATATTATATTCTTAATTGATATTATTTTCATAAAAATATAAGGATGGGCCAAAAGGCTTATATAATGATAGGTGTATCATTAATGAACCACTTTGTGTTCCCTTTGAAGTATACAGTATGTTTATTAAGCATATAATATAAAAATACAAAGATACATGGTAAATGTCAAACTATTTAACTAAGAGTTAAATTTAAAATATAAAGTTAATATTGTGAAAAAAAACCTATCTAAAACCGATTGGTTGAGTGTTTTTGGACCCATACCCACCTTATACCTTAAATAATCCATTTCGGAGCCATTAGAAACCGAAAATAATTTTTTATAAAATAATATTTCTTGATTTTACTAAGGTTCCCCTCACCCATCATATAAAAGGGCACTCGCCCTTCTCTCCAATTCACATCATAAAAGCTGTTTGGCTAGGCTATACCCTGACCAAATACCCTCTAAACTTTCCTCGCTTCATCCTATAGTCATTCCTTTACTCAGAAAGCCACCCTAAGGATCCCTTTTGACCAAATCAAAAGGAAAAACCCGAAGAAGAGGTAAATATTTCATCACCTCTTTCAAGTTCCATTCTTCTTCCACTTCCTCTTTCATTGTTATTTCCATTATAAAATAATAACACCAGTATCTTTTATATACTATGATGTAATTATAAATATGGTCCAACTTTATTCATTAATATATCCATTCATTGAATGCTATGTCACCATACGTGCGTATATACGGATTACCGTCTCTATGTCATGGTGTAATTGTTATTCAATACATTATTTTTTGGATGGGTATAATAATGATGTGTAATTGATATAAATAATAAATATTACATCATAATAATTCTGTATATTTATGATATACCATCCAATTATATATTATTTTAATAATGATACTGTTGCTCGTGTGTACGTACGAATTACCGTCTCCACGAATGTGATGAGATTCATTCCCCATCATATCCATCCAAAACAAATTTTCATTTGATGATTATAAATAATGTTCAATGACTTGATATAATTATATTTAATAATAAGATACATCCCATCAAAGAAAAATACGAATCACGTAACAAATAATATAATGTAAAATGATTTTGTTGACACCCGAAACAACGATAATACCAAGTCATTATTAACAAAGAAATAATAAAAGATCATATATGATATCATATTAATGCATATGTTTCTTTTAATATTTAATGACAATTATTTCACCATTATATTGAAGTTTAACATACCCTTGACCATGGAAAAGTACTAGGTAAGGGTTAATTTCACAATCTCTTCATTATCCGAGGTTGTTTATATGTAATTATCTACTTGGACCACTTTATAATCCACATCCAAGTTTCTAAAAAATATATTTCAAAACATTCGTTATAATTTATAGACTATGGGTTTAATTCATTTATACCCTTGTTTGACTCTTATAAGATGTTTATAAAATAATCTTTCTATCGTTTTCCAAACAAGGTCCTTTATAAATTTTTTGAAGAAAATTAATGTAAGAATGTCTTTTTTAACTTATACAATGGGTGTGGATATTTTCCGCCATTATAACATCATCAAAGCTTCCCATAGAGGATTATAATAATACATTCAAATATAATTTTTTTTCTTTTATGATTACGTGACTTTTAAATGATTTCAAAATAGAATGATATATTTCTCTAAAAAGATTTTAATTTCATCAATGTCAACATCATTTGATGGATTTGAAGTCTTCTTGATGTTGATTTATTCTGATAAAAAACATCCATATTGTATTGAAGGTTTTGTGATATGATTGAACGTGTATGTGTTATTTCATAGCATTCATGGTTTATGGATAATGTATTGACATTTCGTATGCCATTTTTAATAAGAATGATTATGTTAGGTTTAAACCTTTTCATATGTGGAATGCATTGGAATTATTAAGTGATGGGTGGAGCCCGCTATAGCTCCTCGATGCATCGGTACGTCACATGAGACAAACTTGTGTCTTGGAAGAGGGCCTTGACAAAATATTTTGTGTATTTTTTGCACAAATCCTGGACTATGTGGTCATTATACTCTGGCATTATGCATTCCATCATTATGAATGTGGATATTGATATTTCATGTGATTATTAAACTAGTAGAATATCCATGTGAGTAACTAAATTGAATAATATTATTATATCTTTTCCATATTATTCTGAAGTCCACGTTTAAAGGGCCTTTGTTTTAGTCTTAAAAATTTACTTAAATGTTTATTATTATTTATAAATGATTCCTCTATATTGTAATCTTTACTGAGCATCTAGGCTTACCCCTATCTATGTTTTGTTTTTCCCAGTATGAAAAGAAGTATTTTCTGACTGACCTATAAGGATCGTTTGATGGTATATGAGTGTGGTCTATGGAAAAAATTTTGTTTTAGTTTTCATTTGATGATGTATTGTAATCCTTTTGAATGTGCCTAATACTTCCATGGCTACTAAACTAATGGGACTTTCGATACTTGATCTTTTGTGATCATGCTGATGTTATGTAATAATGCAC
Organism: Viscum album; assembly: GCA_963277665.1. NCBI lineage: Eukaryota > Viridiplantae > Streptophyta > Magnoliopsida > Santalales > Viscaceae > Viscum > Viscum album. Next base: position 103,602 of record CAUJRU010001778.1, read on the forward strand.
CGACTCTGCGTAACTAGGGTCAGGGAATTATAGCTACTCCCACTATAGAGGAACAATGACCTTGAACACATGTTGATGCTACCAATCCAGTGGAACAACAGATTGATGATGTTGAAAACAAAGAAATGGTTGAATATGAAGAACTATGGTCTCTTAAAAAATAGGAGCACCATTGCGTGGTGGGGTTAGAAAAAAATATTTATGATAAAATCAAAGGAATAATATTTGAGGTTGGATAGAATGGGAGTGGATAGAATTTTAACCATATCAAGGTAATGTTCACTATTATATTGGTCTCACCTCTCATGAGAATGTGTTGATTGATATTTCTTCATAGTGCCATGTTATTACCATTCTTAAAACACTGATTTGGGAAGATATTTGTGTAACATTATGATATAATTTATTTTTTTTATGAAAATAAAACAAAATAATTAAAAATTGAATTACTCAAAATTATCCCTTACTGAGTTCATTTATAGTATATTGAACCCATAAAAAATTGAATTAATGCATGTTGGAAAGGATCATAGAGGTTTTCAAATAATAATAATGATATTTATTCTAAAAAAAGTGGAAGGGAAAATAAACATTCAACCACTGTATATGAATTCACTACTGATAATCCGTGAAACATGGGATGCATTTACTATACTTTGTGAGGAGATATGTTTTCAGGTACATTGTGGCTGGTAATACATTGTTTAAAAATATGTTTAATAATAACTGATTTGGATTATTTAATTTATCAAACATCAACTGTGTTCTGAAAATAAGAAATGGGTAACAAAACCAATGTAACCCTACCACAATGTAAGGATGGGGTATGATTTAATAGGAAAAATTAGTACATATTTTAAATCTACAATAATACTTTTTTGTGTCATAGTATGACAACATAAATTTGTTCCTTTGTTTATACGTAGTTTGATGAATTAAAATCCATAACCACTTCCATCCCACATCATGTGCTATGGATGGAGGCAAGTGTAAATAAATATGACATAATTATAGATGAGAAACACACAAAAAGTGTGATAATCTTGTGTTTGTATGGAATAATTATTATTTTTACTTTAAATCACTAGTACATAACAATGATTACTTATTTTACTATATTATCAATATAACATATACATAGGAATCAACAACAACTATAATAGATGAAAACCTAATATCAGTGGCCTTGAAGTAGCCATAATAGTATAGTAGTGCCAGAGGTATAGGTTTTGGGCTGACACCAAGAACATATTTTGGGAAAAAGAAATAAGAGGGGGATAAAGATAAAAAATAGAAGCGATAAAAGAAATATTATATACCCTTGAAGAAAAATATTATTGGCTGTATGAGATTCTATAAAATGTTATGGGGGAAAATATATTAAATGATTCAAGAACAATCACCACATAAAGATCCCGCCCCACACCCATTGTATTTGAGGTGATCCATTCCCCTCAATAGTAGTCTTATATGAGGTAATAAATATTCTCATAATAGTTAATATGAATCGTGAATCAGGAAGACACTGATAAATTTCATGTACTGATATTCTATATGGTGAAAATTAATATGATTTATATCTATCCACAATCACCCATCATCGTGTTGAGAGGGATAAAATTTTCAATACCCATGAAGACACAATACATAACGGAAAAAATCAAACATGTCATGTGAAAGTGGGGATTATGGTATATCATTATCCAAGCACTGATCTACCTATTACACTTGATGAGATAGATATTCATATGGTCATGGATGATATTATTACATTGATAGAATGAAGATATGTTGTTGTAAAAATACATGATTACAAGGAGGTATTTATTTTAAATTTATTCTTCATGATAAACCATTAATAGTTAATGATAAAAGGTATTAACCAAAGAATGTTATTTCAGATTAAAAAATGGAAGTTGGTGAAATAAAGGGTCAAATCAGAACCATCTAAAGGTTCAACTAACCAACCAAAAAATATTCATAAAGAAACATTACCCCACATATTCAATATACGCATTTACGAATAGTTAAGGTTCATATATATATAATGAAACAAAGATGTATAATTAGATAGTTGATTTAGAAGAACAAATTTAAGGAGAGGCCATGGAAGAATTCATTTTCTAGGAGAATGTGCATGAAATCCTCAAGTGTGAATGTATATGAGTCTCAGTTGTAAATTTATACATGATATGTGTTTCATGATTTTGTTTCCAATAGATGAACTAGTATGTTAAGCATGAGTAAATAAAAATAAAATTTCTTGCATGTTAATATATTAATACCAAATGATGGGATTAATAATTGAACATAGATACTGACTCATTAGTCAACACTAAACTTCTACAGAAAAAACCAAAATGGAATCAGTTAAAATTGATAAAATGGTGAAAATAAGAACAAATAATTTCAATGAAAACGTTCAGATGACACACTCTTCTAAATTCCAATGATACATTAGAAAATATCTACAATATAATCAAATAAAATATATTTTATTTCCTTAAATTAATTATTCTATTTTTCATACTACATTGTGTACTCATTACTGTCAATTTGGATACATCAAATATTTATTTTCTGGATTCACTCCATGGATACCCAAAAAAACTGTCTACATGTGATGATATTTTTAAATTTATAATACACCACATATAACTTTTTAGAACTAAAATTCATGTTATATATTTTATATTAGGTCTTAATGAAAATTCATTTATGATATTGTGATGTTTATATTTTTTAAAAATCATGGCGTGAGAATAGTCCATGCACATATGGAGCCTGTTAAGTTCTAAAAGTGAGCATGTATCAGGGAAAATATAATTTGATTCCATTATCAAAACATATAAAAATAAAAATTTATTATTTATAACAATTTTTCTATAGTTTAATAAATAAAAAATGTAAATGAGTATGGTTAACATGTTTTTCCTTTTAGGATAGATATCATATTCCATCAATAAACTAGAATCCTTGATGAGGTATTTTTGAAGATAATTACTATTTCATTTAATATATTTTTTAATCCATTTTTGTATTTATATTATTCCAATAATACTACGACTATCTAAAATACACTTTTTCACATGATTAAATAGTTTTTAAAAAAAATAATGGGAACCATTCTTGATATCGGAATGTACAAATATATTATGAAGATGTGACTTCCAAATTATTATTTAGTTTATTTTTTATTTAATTTATTTAATATTTTATTTAATTTCATCAACATTTCGATTTGATATTTATTTTTTATATTTTGATAGAGATCATAAAAAAACTAATTCATCAATAAGGATGATTCACTAATGTACTATGATCATGCACTCAATCTGATACATGGTGTACCCAATACGACTCAAATTGCTTTTTTAGTTTGAAATTGAATATTTATCAATGTATTTTTTCATATTTATGTTTAATTTAATTCGTATAGTATTACTAAAATAATAATTGTTTTATTATACAGGTAGATTCTTTTACTGGTTTTGTGGTGGATGGTTCAAATCATCTCATGCTTGTGTGATATTGGACTTTGAGGTTGTAGTTGAAATAATGGAAATAAGGAAATGGGTTATGAATTTATACATCTATCATGAAAAGGTAAATTCTTACTACATATTTAATTATTTTTGACTTAATTTTATCACATATTTTAATGTTAACAACCTTATAATTTAAATCTAATATGTATTTAGTGTTTTAAACATATTTTTTTGGAATTCAAAATTTTCTTTCAACTATCTTCAACAAGAAAAAAACATATTCCTTTATAATGGAAGTGGTAACCATATTCTGGATAAAAAGTGAAGTGTTTCATGGATCATGTGGGTACTCATCCATAATAATGGATGACATTCTACAATTTATATATTTTTTATATACTATAAAGATAAAAACATATCACATACTCAATCTGTCTCATCTAAATCTGATACCCAATGTTCTTGATATGACTCACACTATAAATTTTTAGTTTATAATTTAAATTATAGTTCAAATCACACATCACATACTAATTACATATAAAATTATTTAATATTGTTTGGATACATAGTTAAATCAATACGTATGTAAATTTTGATGTGTTGGAATCAATAGAACCTCAATTTAACACAATATGGTTCTTTTATGACCCCAACTGGCTCTTTAAATTTAAAATCCAAAATAATTTTATTAAAAAGATCAATTGAAATACATTAAAAAACTAAATTTAATTCAAATTGTTTTGATTATTTAGTGAAATTAATCCTATGTAACTTGTGACGTGTATGAATCAACCTCACCTCAATTTGACACACAATTTGGATGATATTAATACAAGTGTGAATTTTTATTTAAAATTGTAATTAATTTTAATAAAAATAACAATTGACATACTAAAAAACGAAAATTCCATTACATTATTTTGATACTTTGTGAAAATGATCCAAAATTAATTTTTGATGTGTAATAATCAAATGAACCTCAATCTGACGCACAATGTGACCTATAAAACTCCAAGTCTGCATTACTATTTAAAATTTACATTATTTTTATTAAAAAGAACAATCAACGTAATGAAAACATAGAAAATTAATTGGTATTGTTTTGATACATTATGAAAGGGATATATATGTGATTTGTGATATGTATAAATTAATTTCATCTCAATATAATTCTTGGTGTGATCATTATAACTTCAAATGATTTATTTCATTTAAAATTGAATTTAATTTTAGTAGAAAGAAAATGTGAAAGACTAAAAACCACTAAAATTCCCTTGGGTTATATTTATTCACTAGAAAAATGATCATTTAGTCATTTTTTGAAATGTAGGAACCATCCTCCCCTCAATCCAAAGCACTGTGTGATTGGTATAAATCCAAGTATGTATTTTTATTTATAATTGATGTAAATTTTACTTAAAAGAACAACATAAATAAAAATATATATAAAAAAGTCATATTTCATTGATACTTTATAAAAACAATCCATAAGTCATTTTTAATATGTAGGAATCGCCCTTACCTGAATCTGACAAACTGTTTGATTGATATAACTCCATTTTTGACAATTTATTTAATATTGACGTTAATTTTATTAAAAAGAACATGTTACATACTAAAAACCAATAAAATGCATTAATATTATATTTATAGTAAAAATAAAACAACCCATAAGTTATTTTTGATGGGTTGTATTCATCTTCATCTCAATATGAAAGATGGTGTGAACGATATGACTCAAAGTCTCTACTATCTATTTAAAATTTCAATTTCAATTCAAAAGGCATGTTAGTCCTTGAAAAAAAAAGAAAATCAACTTTTATTGTCATAATAATTTTGGAAAATGAATAATTAGATATGTTAGGTCTATAGAAATTAGTATCCTATGAAATCAACACACAATGTGACTGGTACGAATCAAAGAGTTTGTTTCCAATTTGAAATGAAATTTTACTAAAAATAAAAGTGGCATACTCAAAAACATTAAAATACATTAAAATTGTTTTTATACATTATTAAAAATATCCAAATGTCATATTTGAATTTTAGGAATTATTCTCCCCCCAAATCTGATGCACATGTGATCGATATTACTACAAGTGTGTATTTTTATTTAAAACAAACATTAGATTTAATAAAAAGAACAAGTGAAATTATAAAAACCAATAAAACACATTAATATTGTTTTTATTTTTTAAGTAAATTATATATATTTCATTTGGACATGTAGTAATCAACCAAACCACAAACCAATGAATGGTGTGACTGATATGAATCCAAATGTGTCTTTTTATTTAAAAATTATATTAATTATAGTAAAAAAAACAACCAACTTACTGAAAACTGAGAAAACTCATTCATATTATTTTCGTAATTCAGAAAAATGAAATATATGTCATTTTTATGTCTACTAATCAGTTTCACTTCAATCTATTTCTAATTATGACAAGTGTGACTAAAAATATCTATTACTGGTTTAAATTTGACATTTTAGTTCAAAACATTTGTGATTCCCTAAAAACCAAAAAAACATGATCTAATTGAATTTATAATTTAGATAAAGAATTCATAAGGACTTTTCTATGTTTAGGAAGTAGTCTCGCATTAAATTGACATAAGATGTGGTCAGTATGACTTAAATTTCATATTTCTAGTTTGAAATTAATTTTTAGTAAATAACATAAGTGACATACTAAAAACTAAGAAAAACCTTCTATATTATTTCTATAATTTACTAAAATGATCCATATGTGATTTTTTTTATTTGTATAAAACAACTATTCCAAATAAAAATCATGACTTGACCTATATTACCCCCAAGTTTGTCTTTTTAATTAAAATTAACACCAATTTTAGTAAAAAGAACACGTGAAACACTAAAAACCAAGAAATATAATTTAAATTTTTTTAATACATTATAAAAACTATCTAAAAGTCATGTTTACTTGTAATAATTAAATTTACCTCAATTTGACACACTGTGTGACTGATATGACTCCAATAGTATCTTTTTATTTAAAATTGACATTATTTTTATAAAAAATATCAAGTCACATACTAAATGAAGATAATGAATTCACTTTGTATCAATACTTTATGAAAATGATCCAAAATTATTTTTTATGTGTATTAATTGATAAACCTCAATCCAATGTACAATGTTTCTGGTATGGCTCAATGAGTCCGTTATTATTTTAAAATTTACACTTTACATCAAAACCTATGTCACTCACTAAAAACCAATCAAAAAAGATATTATTGGTTTGTTAATTTAGGGAAGAAATTCACAAGTAATTTCTGACATGCAGGAATTAGTCATACATCATACTGACACATGATACGATAGATATGACTCAATGTTCACATTTCCAGTTTGAAATGACTTTTTAGTAAAAAACACAAGTGAGAAAATAAAAAATGATTAGACACGTTCAGATTGTTCTAATACTTATCACCACGATCCAAAAGTTGTTTTTGATGTGTATGAATCATCACCACCTTAATCATATGTAAAATGTTACTGTTATATCTCAATGTGCGTATTATTATATAAAATTGACATTATTTTTAGTAAAAAAACAAGTGACATAATAAATACTTAGAAATCACATTAAAATTGTTTTTATACTATAGGAAAATTTTCCATAAATGATTTTTATGTGTACGAATCAATAACCCCTCAATAAAATGAAAAATGTTATTTGTATAGCTAATATTGTGTATTTTTATTTAAAATGGAAAATTTTAAAATAAACTCTTTTAAATATATTTTTATTATTTTTCATTATAGTATTATTAATTTGATGACTCATATTTTCCAAGTATTTTTTTAAACATTATATTGAATTATTTTGAGACCAGGAGTTGAGACGGAACATCATTCTGAGGCCCAGTGACCCCAGAATGGTGGTTTGAACTATTTTTATGTTATGTGAGTCGGTACTTGTGCACGGTTGTAGTAGTTTCCAAACAGATGACCAAATTAAAAAACGTAGGGCACCGTTGCGTCCGTGATGCAGACTTTACCAAGGAAATATCCGATCCACGACCAGCGTGGGTTGTGGGAAAACGTTAATTTTCGAATATTTTAAGTAAAATAAAATAAAATAAATTGCAAGTTTATTTCATTTTTATTTTTGGAAACATTCACTGCAACACAATGACCTAGAAACTATTTCAATAATAAATTCCATGTCATAATGACTTAGAAATGGAAAGTGAGATTCATTAATAACGCATCGTATTTTGAATGACAAAACATGATTCCATTTTTATTTGGAAAATCAAATGTCGATCATTGGCAGAAGATTGAGAGGAAACCCTGGAGAAAACTCTCGGTGACGAACGACGACAGATCAAAGCTGCAAATCGCTACACCAATGAGGTAGGAGGATCTCGATTATGACAGTAGCATGACCTCTTTGTCAGTGATCAATACCTTCTGGAGGTAGGGGTTTGTATTTAAAATCTCTTTTCCATGTATTTTATTTTTAACGAAGAACACGGATCATCCACCAATAAGTTGATCTGCAGATTTGTATGTTCTTGTGGGAGGGTTTTATTTGGGATTATTTGGGGAATTGATCCATGTTGATTTTTGGTTGTTTGATTCTGCTCCGTTGAAGTCTACTAATGGGAGAAGATCAATGCCGTTACGAACTACAGTGGAGGTTCTTTCCTCGATTCGCATTGGATTTCCTCACCCACCCTTTTCTTTCGCGCGTTCATCGCGTTCTCCATGGGGCGACGAACAACGGATTGTTTCTCATCCATTCTAAAATGTAATGATCTCAAACTGAAGAATTGACACTACCAGGTCCTTACGGAGGTGCGATGAAGATGGAAGATGATGAATCGGACTGGATTGGGAAGGGTCATTCATTGAGAATTCTTGGCGTGGATGGATCATTGCATGTCTTCTAAGCTGATCGGGGGTCTGAAAACCACATAATCAGCTTCGTGGTGTTAGAGAGACCAAAACATGGGAGTTTTGTGGTGATCGGATGGCCAGATCAACGAAATGGGAATCATGGAAGGCGCAATAGTGGAGGTTTTCATTTCTGGAAATTTCCATAATACACAGTGGATAAATCTGAAGCACACACCGTGTAGTACTAGTGGAAGCTAGGGTTTCTGGGGTTAGTGAGGAGTCACATGGAGTGTGACCCAGGACACAGGGCTTGTTAGACTTTTCCGAAAGATAGGTGTGTATTTTGAGAAGTACACGGACACAATATTATTAACATGGCTTTAGAACACGGCGTGTACAACATGGAAGAGGCGGGTACACGGTACTTGGTATGTATATAGGCGTACATGGACATGGGATGGTGTACACGATCAAGTACTCCATCACACGTCCAGGTGAGGCCAGTAACGCGGGTCACCCCATTTACTGATTACACGTGTTGGAGTACAAGGGTTGATTACCATGTATGGGCACATGGCTAGAGTACACAGAGCCAACCCTAGTCACTTGGACACTATGTGTACACCGTACTACACACCATGTACTCAGTTCTCTACACGACAAGCCTTACAAAACAAGCCATTGTACACGGGCAGTACCCGAGGTCATACAACACGGCTTGTAACTATTCTAAACACCGTGTACTTTTTGGAAAATGACTTGGTCCTCTTGTTCACTGTAACATGGACATCTTTCATTTGCACTAGTTCCCTTATTATCGTCCCCCATAAGGTTAAGAATCATTTTCATCTATAGGATTTTGATCCCTTCAGTATAACTCTCTGTGATAGATTCAAGAATCAATACGAGAGGCCCGGATTGAGATCCTCTGTCCAATCTTGAGCCTATGTAGTGTCTGGCCTCGATGTGACCAACTCCACCGGGCATTGATAATCTACCTAGAAGGATAATTTTGGATGATTTTTGGTATCCTCCATGGACCTGACATTGATCCTCATATATGTATCATGATCTTTCACACTCAAGAGTGTGTCTACCACAATGAGTGCACCAATCTATCGAATCTTCTCACTCAGGAGTCTGTCTCCCGTAATGACTGTAATTACCTATCGTGACTTTTCCTGAAGAATAGTACATCTCAGATGGACGTCATCAGAGCATTATAACTTTTGGTGTGTGTTCTCCCTGAATGAGTGCTTTGTGGAATCTTCTAACTGAACCCCTAGCAGGGGTATGCAGTTGTTTGACTTGTCTCAAGATTTAAGGTCTGGGTTTTTAGTATATATAGTTTTTGATATATATTATGTAGAGTTATACAGTGAATATCTGAATATACCTTTAGTTTCTGTACTGCTTTGTGGTTTTCGGAGTCCTCTATGGATTATTTTTATACTCACCCCTACACAAGCTTTGCCCACACGTGTTGTGTCTTATGTAGATGATCAACCTTTTGATGGAGTCCAGGGTGAACCAAGACAGGGTCGAGCTCTCTGAGTTCCCTAAAGTCTGAGGTGTTCCTAGAGCTACAAGTATAAGTACCATTAACTATTATGTTTACAGGTTGGGCTTTTCAGATTTTAGACTCTAGTTTTCGTGGGCTTGTATTCCATCCCAGGTTACGTACCAAGTGGTTTTTTGTATAGATTACCTGTTTCGACCATGATAAGGTCATGCCTAGGGTAAATCCATTGTTTGAGTTTAACAGTTCCCTTAGTTTTCTAATCTGGGAAACCAATAAAATGTTATTTATCATTTGAGGATAATTTGTGTTCATGTTCTTATTAAAAAATATCATGTTTCAATATTTTTCCATGAACAACAAGACTCAAAATGACACACCATCTATGAGAATGGTTTCATAATTTTCCCCAAAAATATCTAATAATAAATTTACGAAAATCCTATTCATTAATTTTTCCCCACCTTAGGGATTTGAATCCCAAAAACCCAAAACAAAAGTCTACTCATATAATTGAGGTTACTAAGCACGAATCTGAGCCTCCCATATCTATATGCTCTCCAGGAGCTTCTTATGCTGCCATCAAATGTGAAATAGAGGAATCAACTACCTAGAAAGGATCCCTTATTTCGATCCATGATCATAATAGGGTACTCGGAAAAAGTCCCCCCATCCTCAATGTCCTTGTTTTCCTAGTCAATGATGTATGATGGGTCATGCACATATCACCTCAAATGAGAAACAAGGAAGACATCATGTAGCTGATGAATCTACCTGGGTAGAGCTATGTGGAAAGACACCACTCCAACACTTCCCAATATCTGAAATGGGATTATGTGCCTTAGAGAAAAAATTCTGCCCTGGACAAATCAATGCATCCCACGTTGAGGTGAGATCCAAATGAACACAAGGTCTCCCTCCTAGAACTCTAGAGGACTATTTATCCTTTTACATAAGAATGGTTCTGGCTCTGTGTTGTTTTAATCTACTCTTTATGATCTGATACTTCTCATTAGTCTCCAACACCTACTTAGGGCCCATGAGTCCTGGCTATCTTAGGTCAATCCAACAATGTTTTGACCTAGAGGGTCAACCCTTACAAGTCTCAAATGGTTCCATAAAGATGGTGGATGGGTATTTTTTTTGTACACAAACTCAACAACTGGTAGGTGATCCTCCAAACAAAATCCAAGTCACAACATGATATCCTGATGCGTGTCCTCCAAAACCTAAATGGTCCATTTTTTTGGCCATCTGTCTGGTGGTGAAACATTGTGCTCAAGTGCAAATAAATCCCAAACGCCTCCTATATTCGCTTCCATAACTAAGATGTGATGAGAGAATCATAATCCAAAACAATCTTCGGTAAAACTCTTTGGATTCATACTGTCACATTCATGTAGAGGTGTCCAAATATCTCTTCTGAACTCTACTCTCAAATAATAAGGAAGTGGTCCAACATAGTGAGTCAGTCAGTGATCACACATATAGTATCATTCCCCATGGATGCATGTGTTAACCCATCGTGAATTAAAATTATATTCCTTCACACTTCTATTCTAACACCTCATGATTTTTATTAAAACCCCATGTAAATTTTTTCTCAACACTAACTTGTTGACATGTTTGGAATCAATACACAAAATTAGTAACTTCTTTCTTCATCCCGAGCCCCTAATCTGATGTTAGATAATCCGGTACATAATTTCCACACCTAGTTGTACTTCTAATGGGGGTGAATAAAACGCCATCAGAACCTCCTCTCTCAACTCCAATGTTATAATCATGCATCCTCTAAAAATAAAAACATGCTCCCCACCTTTTTGAATATCCATCAGGGTCATTCCCTTTAGACATTTTAGCACGAAGAGCCGCATAGTCAGTATCCCAATGTTGTTCCTCCCTAAAATGCCATAAGGATGGAGGGGAGAAAACCATTGTTAGAAGATAAGATGATCCAAGTCCATCAAAAAAGGATATTTGCAACGAGTATAAATGCTCCAGTTCCTCATTTAGAAACTACTTTCTATATCTTCAACAAAGAGCATCTGCTACCACGTTCCCCTTCCTAGAAGTATTCACAATCTCCAAGTCATAATCCTGGTAGAACTTTGGACATCACAACTGTCTCAAGATCAATGATTCTAAGATAATATATACATTATAATCTCTTGGTCGATGTAAACATTAAACCAATCACAAATCAGGTAGTGTCACTACATCTTCATGGTAGAGAATACTACAACGAACTCACGATCATGGTTTGCGTATTTCTGCTTATGCTTTTTCAGCTGGAGTGAACTATAGTAAGTCAATATTTTCTTCTTCCTAATGAAAAAACCAAGCACATTTATTGATGAATCACAAACAATACATACTCAACACCCTCCTCTAGAATCCTCCAG
>CAUJRU010001779.1:0-115322 GCA_963277665.1 Viscum album
TAAATTTCAGCATGGCCTATCACCCTCAAACTGATGGCCAGTCTAAAAGGACTATTCAGATGCTTGAAGATATACTAAGAGCCTACTCTCTTGAATTCAAAGGTGGTTGGGATCATCATCTCCCATTGGTTGAGTTCTCATACAACAATAGCTTCCACTCGAGTATTCAGATGGCTCTGTATGAAGCTCTTTATGGGAAGCGATGTAAAACTCCAACCTGTTGGGATGAAGTTGGAGAAAAAAAGCTACTTGGGCCCGATCTTGTTCAAGAGATGACAGAGAAGGTTCAAGTCATCCAGAAACACATCAAAGCTGCTCAAAGTCAGAAAAAGATCTATGTTGACAACTGTCGAAGGGACTTTGAGTTCGACGTTGGAGATAAAATCTTCCTTTGAATATCTCTATGGAAGAGATTCATGCGATTCGGGAAGAAAGGGAAGTTAAGCCCAAGGTATATTGGCCCCTTTGAGATCCTTGACTGCATAGGAGCTGTGGCCTATCTTCTCGCACTTCCACCGAATATGGCTCAATTTCATGATGTGTTTCATGTATCACTACTGAGGAAGTACATACCAGACCCCTCACATGTACTAAACTCAGAGGTGGTGCAACTGGAAGATGATCTCTCCTATGAGGAGCAGCTAGTAAAGATTCTAGATCGGAGAGATAAGGTTCTATGCAACAAGACAACCCATCTTGTCAAAGTGTTTTGGAGGAACCATAAGTTTGAAGAAGCAACTTGGGAACCAGAAGAGGCAATGAAGGAGAATCACACTCACCTGTTTGTGTAAAGTGAAATTTCGGGGGCGAAATTTCTTAAGGGGGCAAGAATGTAATGACGCAAAGTTTTTCAATGGAAATTCCCTTATTATATTTATGTCATAAAATAACATGAAAACACAAAATAATGAACTACTAAGTGATAAGTGACCTTCAAACATAAGTTTGTCACTTTTGTGTTTGGAATTTTAAAAATCCGACATACACGGTTGTGCTCAAGATGATTTTTGGAGTCTAATGAAACAAAAATAATTTTTGGTGAATAGTAACGTACCCTTAGGAATAGTAACATACCCTTATGAATATTAATATGACCCTTATTAATATTAAATCATCCAACATAAGAGTAAACTTACCCATGAATAATTAAATAAAATTTATACATATTAGAAAGTGACAATTTGACCTTAGTAAACGTTTTGGAATTTTGTAAGTCATAAATAATTAATTATAACTAATTAATTAATTTAAAGTAAAATGTATTTTCTTAGAATTTATTCATTATTTATAAAATCAATGTATTATAGTTTTTATATAATTTTATAAGACCCTACGTAATTTTTGAAAGCACTATAAAATCAGTTTTAATCTTAAAAACTGTTTTTTTAAGTAAATTGTGATTTTAATTAAATATTAAATCAATAATATTTAAAAATTATTTTTGAAAAAATGACTTCATTTTTGGATTCTACACATTTAAAAATGGTTTGGGTAAATTTTTGGGATTTTTCTGAGATACTTGAATTTTTGATGAATAGTAGAATCTGATAATTTACAATAAATGCTAAATAATGGATCAATTGCATCATCGATGATGATATGATGATTTAAGACCACTTGGTTTGGGATAACATGATAAAATTACTATTATTGGTCATCCAATACTCACTATTCCTTGTCTTAGGTGAAATTAATAAACTAATGAATTTTATATTAAGGAAACCCCTCTCCCCTCCACCATAAAAGCCACCCTTCACACCCTCATTTCCTCACACCTCTCAAGTTCCAAACCTTCTCTAAACTCTACCCAAAAACCTTAAATATCCCATACCCCATGTCCAAAGAGCTTCTGGTCTCATCAAAAGACCAAACTTAGGCCCTTAAGGAGGTTCTCAAGAGAAGGATTCAAGAGGTAATTTCTCTCCCTCTTCTCCTTTAATTTCCTTTCAAGTACAAGTTCATTTCTTGATCTCTCCCCAACTATCTTCATCCAAATGGTATTGTAACTCCAATATTATACATATAATGTAATTTTATGATTCTAATGGGATATTATATCATCCAACCCCCTTTACCTCTTCCTTTTATTTTATTAAAAAGAACATTGTTTGTGAGGTGTTAATTTATCACCTTCAAGAATGACATGCTTTCTTCTTCTATTTCTACCATCAGATCTGGTAACGAAACCATTTTTATGGTTGAACCAGAACATTTTATATGTATTGTGTCCTATTTAAATATCTGGAACTAACTTATGATCATATTTCTAAGTGATAAAATAAAACAAGTTCATTATGATCGAAAAACCGCCCAAATTAACCCAAATAGACATCATTTAATTCTTATCTAATGATTCATCCAATTGGATCTAATTTGATTCATTATAAGATCATAAAAACTCCTGTAATATCATTAATAACATGTAATATCAGTTCTGGATGCTTACCCATGTTCTACCCAAACTTCAATTTAAGAATACAAGTGAACCACTCAAGAAAACCATAAAAACAAACATCCCCAAACAATGTTTTTAAACTCTATAAATCATCCAAATGAACATAATATGACATAATGAAACCAGAATGAATCCTATTAATGTACACATGGTTCTAGATTTATAATTAATGAATATAATTTCATTATACATGACATTAAAGAGAAATAATCATTCGGGTACAAGGTAAGGGGAAATCTCAAACCCAATTTTCTTCCTTCGGGTTCTCCCTCTTCCACTCCATTTTTGATATGGTTACTCCTTAAAGATCATTTTTTCATAATTTTCTTTACTTTTATATGATATACATGTGCGTCACTGGTTTTTATTTCAAACCAAATGTTTTCCAAAAGAACTCCTCTTTTAAGAAAACCCCTTTTACTTCTCACTCAAAGTGGACGGTTCTTGTAACATGTATGTTATTCCCTCTTTCTTTTGGGAAACCAAAGATTATGAATGTGTTATTATGAGATGAAACCCATTCCATTACATGGGTTAGTTGTGTACATTTTTTATATGTGTTCTATGTGGCAAGCATGATGATGATAATGTTATGATGTGATGGGTGCGCCCGAAATTATATAGCGTAATATGAATGTTTCAATGTGACGGGTGCGCCTGGAATTATACAGCGCTCCAATGCATTGGGTAAAGTGATGAATCTTATGAGTAAATGTGAAATTATGTGTGAACAATATTCTAGATTGGTTAACAATTATGTGTGGTAGTTAACCACTAAGACATGATGTTTCATTTTTATGCATTGCCACATTTCAAGTCTTTTATTTATGCTCATATCATGTTCATGATCTTTTGCCTATGTTATGATTATGCTCACCCCATGATATATTGTTCTTATCTATCCTCTTACTGGGATTCTAGCTCACCCCTTTTGATGTATATCCTTAGGTGGCTATATGTACTAAGGAGAGGAAAAGTGCCAATAGGAAGCTAGAGAAGAAGAAATTAAATAAATGTTTATGCTAGATGTTGTATTTGTTATGTGTGGTCCTAGTTTTCCCAAGACACTAAACCTTTGTATCCTCTATGTGTAATACTACTATGTTGTTTATCTTTGAAATTATGTAATATTAATGTAAGAAAAGGCTCGGGTTACTATATACTCCTCAATTTCAGAAAAAAAAGAGGAAAAGTAGATAATAAATAAATTGAAAATAACATAATAAATTTAATAGTAAAGGAGAGTTTATTATAAAAAACATTACAATGAGAATAAGAAGAAGAAGGTTTCGATGAAGATATCCTTGCTTCAAGAGCTACCCCTCTTGCAATACTTAGAAAATTTAAGTGGAACCTATTATTATATACCCTCAACTTCTTAATGTACATCCAACCCCCTCAAAATGATAAAAATACCCATTTCTAAAGAGGATGAGAGGCTAGGGTCCCATGACTTTACAAGTTTGAATGAGAAATTCATCCAAATATTTTAATCCAAATTTAAATGACTTGTTGAAAACTAAAATGCATAAACCATATATCCTTATAGAAGAATTAATTTTTTTAATTGTTTCCTCTATATTATTTCCAAATTTGATCCCAATCCAATACTAGATGAAGAAGTTATGGCCCAAATAGTTAAGTGGTGTCCAATCTAGTGAGTTCATCCCATCTTTTACTTCATGGACCATTTACTCCTATAAAATTCATGATCCAGCTCGTATGATCTAAATGAAAGTTGTATCCCATTAATTGAATTATTTTTTCACAAAATTTCAATTTCAAATAATCCACATAAAAATATTTATGACTAAAATACTATAGTTCACTTTAAATGGTCAAAACTAAAATTTTCATCAAATTTGAAAATGAATTTTCTAATACCAAATATTATATAAATAAACATATTTAAAATAATTTGAGGAAGCTATGTCATTTATTATCAATATAATATTTAATAAAAATATGTTTTATCAAATCCCCCACACTTAACCTTTGACACACCTAGGCAAAGTCGCACGTCATGTATTTCGAAAAATTGTTACAAGATATGCATGTTCATATTCCCCAATCCAAAATGAAAATATGGTAAATGTATGAATCTCATAAAGATTCAATCTAAAAAATAATAATGTCATTATCTCATAAATTTTATCAAAACAAAATTCAGTGATATTAATGACACTAATCATAGCGAAACAAGTCATGGGTCCACTATGCCACTAATTCCCCACGTGTGTGTGTGTGTGTGTCAACCATTTCAAGATCATATCTACACTCCTTATTAGGTATATTCTATTCAAGTAAAACAATTCTTAATACATGGTTTAATTCCACTAAACTTTTTCTACATTCCTTTGCAATCAAATTTCAAGACTCACTCGCTTAAGCATTCCCAAAAATCAAACCTTAAGCTCTTGACCTAGGTATCCCCACATATTATACATTTCATCATTCTACTCTTTATTTAGATAAAAAATATATATAATTTTATTTTTTAGGGTGTAAAACTATAAAATATCTAGTACGCATGCATAGGTCAATTTGGTATAGTAATGAAATAGATCATAAGAGAAATGAACTTATAAATCAACCATTGATATAAGATGATTTTTTTACCTAACTTGGATATAACTTTAATTGAGTAGGAAAAATTTCACAAGTCATGGTTGCATGAAATGTTCTATGGATAAATCAATGACACAATTTACGATGAAAAAATATCACAAAGAATGGTGTCAAAATCTAATTTTTTTTATAATGACACAGCCAATCATATCATTGATGAATTTTATTTTTATAATAATCAACCCTTGATGATGAAATCTTGCTCATGATTATCATTCTACCAATGAATTTTGAAAACATGAATTTTCCATATGTTCCACATGTAAATGAGCATGTTACATGATGTGTTTTTTTATTTTTTTTATTTTTATTTTTTGAAAATTAACAATAAAAAACACACAAATGAAAATCCTAAATAAGTTACACCAAAATGTTGTCCCCTCCCCCATACATAAAATATTACATTTCCCTCAATTTGAACCTCTAAGATGATAAATGAACATGAAATATAGAATTTTAAATAGGAAAAATAATATAAAATTGATAGGGTTAGGGATAGCCTGATATTATCAAGTGATGATGGGGTCATGCGGTGTAATAAAATCAATAGCATGGGTGGGAATTCCCTCAATATACTACTTCAACTATTTCCCATTTACTATAAATCTCCTTCATGTAGCCTCTTGAGTGACCTCCACTATACCATAATAAAAACATGAGATGTGGCATAAGGTACCAACCATCTAGAACACAACTTACCAGGAATCATCTTTAATTGTGAATTGTAGAGAATAATTTTTTATCCTATATGAAACTTCGTTTTTGGATCATTTTATCATGATATTCTTTTTATCTTTCCTTATAGAGCCTTAAGTTCTCATATGATGAAAATTTAATCTTCTCAATCTCTTGAATTTAAATCTTCCTTTGATATCCTTTGGTACTCTAAACCTATAGAAAATTTTATCCTTAACAAAATCCACTACAACATGTGAATCATCAGTACTGGTGGTCTTGGTCTCCACCCATTTACTAAAATAATCAATTGAAACAAGAATGTACAATAAACCAAATGTTTTTGGAAACAAACCCATAAAATTGATTCCCCATACATAAAAAATCTCACAAAATAATATGGGTTGTTGGGGCATCTCATGTCTCATAAAAATGTTTCCAATGTGTTGGAAATGTTAACATGACTTAAAAAACACATGGACATCATGAAATAAGGTAGGATAATATAATATGAAGTTTAAGACCTTCTTATCCATCCTTTGGGGTCTAAAGTTTCCACCACAAGTAAGTGTATTAAAAAAAATACAAAATAGACTCAAACTCATGATCGAGCACATATATTCTAATGACATGGTGTAACAACCCAAGGATTTATAAATAAATTTAATATTGAAAGAATGAAATTCTTATTCTCTTCAAAACACAACTTTGTTATATCCTAGATAATAAACATAATTTTTCCACCTCTGTGATTTGAATTTCAAAAAACTAACATATACGGTTGCGTTCGGTAAGATATTTAGAGTCCGATAAGACAAACTTAATTTTGGGTGAACATTAACTTACCCTTATGAATAATAATTTACCCTTAGGAATAGTAATATAACCAATGTATTGGTAATCTCATCTAAGAAAGTATAAAATATGACAAATTTGATCAATTGATTTTTCAGGTGAAAACTGTACATTTCAGAGAGATTTAAATTATTATATCAAACTAAGGTTTTATTAATGTTTATAATAATTAAATAGTCTTATCAAAACACTCTTCTTTAATTAAAAATGATAAAATAATTTTATTTTTTAAGTATTTAAAATTTTAATATGCATTTTACTATGCATTTTATGTCTGCTGTTATTTGTAATAAATAAGTATTTTAATAGATAAAAGTTAAAATTTTCATATTTATATAATTATTATGATAAAATAAATTTTATTTTTTATTTAATAATGTTGATATTAGGTTACTCTGAATTTATGAGAATTTTATAAAATACTTTAGTTTTGTGAACAGTAAAAATACAGTTTTGAGTTTTTAGTATGTTTAATGATATCATTAATGGTGTAATCATGGTTTAATAATACTGGTATACTCTTGAGTAATAAAATATGATATGATTTTTCCCGAGTGGCCAATTCCATGGTAAAGCCCATGGTTTTGAAAATACCATTAATGAGGTGTCCTTGGAAATTAATAAAAAAACTCTCTCTCTTTTACTATAAATACCCACCCATTCCTTTTTTTCTTTCATTAAAAATTAATAATCCTCTAATATATGGTAGTTTTACCTCCTTATGAGTCCTACCAAGGTTTCCTCAAGCCCCTAAGTTCACAACCATCAAGTTTTAGGGGTTACTCTACAAGGTAATGGAATCTATCACCCTTCTCTTTTTCAAACACTCTTTTTATGTTATTATCTTTTAATTTCAATTGGATTATGTTGGGATATGTCATTAAATATCCCCCTTAATATCCATATTATTTAATAATTATAAGAGACCCATTTTCTCTCATCAAAATATTTTATGAATTTTTAAGTGACATCGTTAGGCTGTCGAATTTTCGTAAGGGATTTCTCAAATTTTCTTTTATTTTGAGTTCCTTTCTTTTATTTTTCTTTCCTCACCTCCTTTCATCCAAATGTTATGATAACTCCAGTACCTTACATGTACTATATTTTTTTTATAATTTAATAATTCATCATCATCTCTTTTTTCCCTTCTTTTATACTATAAATGAAAACACCATCTGAGATGTGTTAATTTATCACATTCAAGGATGATGGGTTTTCAATTTCCATTACCTTCTTCAATTCTGGTCATGAAAACATTTTGATGGTTTAAAAAAACTATAATATTTTTATGATAACTTATGTAATGTTCTATAATCTTTTTTACACATGATATAAATTTATAAATCAAAATGAGTTCGTTGTGATCAAAAACTACCAATTAACCCAAACAATTATCATTAAAGTTTTATATAATGATTCATCTTCACTTACAATAAAAAAATGAATTTTATAAACATGTAATATTTTGGATGTTAACAAATAACATACAACTTCTATTCTGTACAACCATTTTGATGTTACATGTTTATCCTTACATGTATATAAGTAAACCAGTCATGAATACCAAGGAAGAAAACACTCCCAAACAATAAAATTGAACCTCTTAAACCCATCAAGAAGGCCATGAATGAACTTAATAAGGATATAATAAATAAATTAAATAAATAATATGTTCTGTTCATTTTAATTAATTAATTTAATTTGGTTATCCAGGACACTAAGATCAAGTGAAGAACACCACCAGACTTAAGGTAAGGGTTTCCTCATCTCACTTCCATTTCGGTGAGATATTCCCTATTCGCTACTATTACTTTTGTATGGTGTATTTATACTGACCATTGATGTATAATATCATTAATATATTTAATTTCATGTTATTAAATTTATAATTTTATGATTATTAGTTTTGGGGCATATGATTTGATTGATTAAAAAGTAGTAAGGGATTTCTACTTGAACCTCCATTTTCATTCAGGTCACTCTTATTCTCTACTTATCTTAATTAAATTCTTATTTATTATTATTTACTCATCATAAATTATGTATTAATTTTCTATATATGTGTACCAATCAGATTAATTCTTTATTTTATGGGAATTTATATTTTTCAAAAGGATCTTTCAAAAATTCTTCCCGATAAACAACCCCGTTTCAAGGGAACTTCTTGAATTTTTACCTATTTTCAAGTGAACTATGTAATCTATTTTAAACCATTATTATTTTAATAAAATAACACATTTTATCATGAAAACCCACATTGGTTCATTTCTGATTTTATGAAATCAAACATGTCTTTCCTCTCTAAAATCTCTTCCTTAAACCGCACTAAAATGTTTTATTTCTAAAGCTTCTTAAAAACTCTTTTTACATGATTTAACTTCATTGGGACGTAATTTCTGACTAAAATATAATTTCAATGTCCTTTAATTTTATTTTATGGGATATAAATGTTTAAAATACTATTTCAAGACAAATACAAATGATTTTCCAAAAGAACTCTTCTTTCCAAAGTAAAAAGGATTTTTCTCGTCTCACTTTAACTTTTATGAGATACATGCCTTGATCACTAATTATTCCTTGAATGTGGTTTATGTAATGACCTTTTATATATAATTTCAAGAGTCTCATAATTATCATGATATTTTAAGTGATTATGATTTGAATGTTTCGAAGTGGTATGGGACACTTTGGAATGTTTAAGGATTATTTCCTCAAGAATATTGCAATGTCTCGTTTAAAAGTATTTTCATCTATGTCGGATCTTGTACTTAATTGAGGTGTATCTCTTATGATATCATCTACAATATGTTTTTCAAGGGTTTCTGATTAGTTTGACTATGTATGTTCTATCTTGATACCATTCACCACATTACACTGAATGATTAGTGTTTATGTTTAATGATTGGGGAAAGTTATTTACATTTCATATGTTAGTTTCAATATGAATTTATATATTTATTATGTTCACCAAATTCATATGAGGAATGAATTTGAATTAGTAAGCAATGGGTGGGGCTGTGATATCCCCTCTATGCATCGGTAGGTCTCATGAGACAAACGATAGTCTTGGAACGAGGCCTTGACAAAATGGATATTTATGGTATTAGCGTGAGGCCTTGACAGTATGGTTATGATGTCCTGCATTATGCATTCCCTCATTATGAAACTATTAATTTAAAGTTCATGTGGTTATTCTGCTAGTAGAATACCCATGATTATGCTTTATTATGGCATTATTTATTCAGCTATTATTTCTACCATAATGTGGTCAAGTTTATTTTTAAAGGCATGTGTTTTTAGTTATTCACCATGCTTGATGTTTATGTTTATGATATCTTTTGTTGTATTTATTACCCTTACTGAGCATTTGATCTCACTCCTTTTTTATGTTTCATTTTTTTAGGACATTAAGAGTTATATTATGAATGGCATGCAGGGATAACCTAGGAGTTATGGATGTTGTCAAAGGGATTTCTATATTGTTTTTCCTTTCAAGTTGTAATTTTGAACTTATATATGTATCTAGTTTTACAAAACTACTAAAATATTTGTTCCTTTGGTATTTTACTTCTTGTAATCATGCCAATGTAATGAAATAATGCACTGGCTTCAGGAAACTGGGGTTGGGGCATTATAGTTAGTATCAAAGGAAGTTTAGTAGAAAACTTGGAAACTAGATTTAGAAAACATAGATTAGGGAACAAAACTCTAATATAGACTTTGAGGATAAACATACAAGAACATCCTAAAATTTGGTAAGGAATATATTATGTGGATATTTCTAGAAAATATATCCATGTCTGGATAATACAAGTGGACATGGTTCTGGCACAGATGTACCTAGGAGTAACAACTCTGACAAGGAGTTTCGGATTTGACCTGGGGTATCCTGGTACACGATAATGGGCCTTATTGTGCACATGGTTTGAAACTCTTGGGGGATATTCTTAGGATAATTCACATTTTATTTACCCACCATTATGAAGGATTTATGCCCCTAAAGTAACCAAAGTATATGGTTCTAGGATTAACGATGCATAAATTTAAGCTATGTGTTATAACATGTTTAGATTCATAGAGAGTTCATAATTTTATGAGATAATATATAATTTATAATTTATTATAAATGGTTCCTAGTAGAATGAATGAGAACTTCACCAATTCATGTGATGCGAAGAGTAAGAAGGATCATATCTCTAATGGTCTTAAGCCTTCATTTCAAAGGAAGATAGTCTCCCAAGTATCATCATCATATGAGTAAATATCATCATGCATTAACAAGGTATGTAAAGAGTTTTTTGAGTCCTATGTATTTGAAGGGAAGAAAAATAAGAATAGTATGGCAGAGAAAAACACGGATAAAGGGAAGAAGTGAAATATGGGTTTTCCCGCATGTGATAACTGTGGAAAGAATCACCCTAGTAAATTCTTGAAGGGGTGTGAGTTTGTTATAAGTGTGGAGAAAAAGGACACCAAGTTCATGATTTCAAGTATAATAAAAAGGTTTTGAATGTACAATGCTTCAACTACAAGGATATGGGACACTATGTAAATCAATATCCCAAGCATCAAAAGAATATACCCCAAATAATGTTACTGGATAATGATCAAGTCATGATACTTCCACAGATGAAGTGGAATGATTAATATGCCTCTTAAAGAATCATGTCATTTGAATATTTTATCAGTAATGTACCGGTTATAATAATTATATAATATATGAGGATTGTACTATAGTACTATTTAATTAAGTATTTTAGGTCTTATGGTGAATTATACCAAGGATAAGTGACTTAGTAGAACGTTAATACCTTGGGAAAGTATATGATTGAGGGAAAAACAACCCTAAATATATTCTTGATGATTAATATGATGATGAAGAAATGATTGATTTGGATTAGTACTGACTACCTCAAAACTGATTATTGTCTTGTCAACAAGTGGTATATGCTATCATTGATGGAGTCTACAACATTTTTGGATATAAGGAATATATCCAATAGCACGTGTAAGGATGAATGCATGATTCCAATAAGTTTTTATGGTAATTTGAGTTATTAACATATTTCAAGAGGACACATGATGAAGATATTCACATGTTTGGAATTTGAAAATTTAGGGTTGCTTCATGTTGATTAAAGGAAAATAAGGTAGTGGATGCATTGACTGGGATTGATCATGGAGTTCTAAACAAAATAAGGATTGACAAGGACCCTGTGTACATGGATCTATCAAGGATGGATATGGGAATGATTCTAAAGTATTGGATCATGATCTTTTGTAAAGTTAAACCATTTATTAAATGGTTTGAGTTGATCATTTTATTAGGTTTTTGAGTTTAATTTCACCACATTATGAAACCTATGCTAAGAGATGAAGTATAGAAAGTTCAAGGCATAAACAAAGGATGAGATTGTGTTTATGAAATATAAATGTATATTTATACTCTTATAGAGTGTAATAATTCATCAAATCTAGGAAAAAAGTCCTAAATAAATATGTTGTCCTATTATCATATTCTTTTCATGATATCAATAAAATTTCTCATAATTTTAGTTTATGGTTTTGTGGTAATGATCTTTCATTTGAGCATGTTCTCTATCAGTTTCCATTAGAACATGATGGTTTGATTATTCTTCCATGACCATGTTGTCCAATTAGAATGCATAGTTTTGTAGTAACTGATGAATTTCCCTTTCCCTCTTACTAAGAGGACATTTTAACCATATTCCTGATGTGGGTTTCCCATAAGGTAATTTTCAAGTATCAACCTTTAACTTTCAAAGTACAATTTCAAATTGTGAGTATTCAATTTATTGAATGAGGGGAGAATGTAACACCCTAAGGATTTATAAATAAATTTAATATTGAAATAATGAAACACCGAGTCTCTATAAAACATCACTTTGTTATAACCTAGCTAGTAAACATAATTTTTCCACCTCTACGATTTGAATTTTGAAAAACTGACATACACGGTTGCGGTCAGTAAGATATTTAGAGTATGATAAGACAAACTTAATTTTTGGTGAATAGTAACTTACCCTTATGAACAGTAACTTACCCTTATGAATAGTAATATGACCTATGGAGTTGTAACCTCACCTAAGAAATTATAAATAAAGATGGTGTTCCATCATTTCTGTTTTGAGTTTAGTTTTCTTAAAAATATGACGAATTAGATAAATTTATTTTCAAGTAAAAATTGTAGATTTTAGAGAGATTTAATTTATTATATCAAACTAAGGTTTTATTAATGTTTATAATAATTAAATAGTCTTATCAAAACACTCTTCTTTAATTACAAATGATATAAAAAAATTAAGTGTCAAAAATTTTACTATGCATTTTATGTCCGCTTTTATTTTTAATAAATAAGTATTTTCATAGATAAAAGTTAAAATTTTCATATTTACAGAATTATTATGATAAAATAAATGTTATTTTTGAATTCATAATTTCGATATTAGGTTACACTGAATTTATGAGAATTTTATAAAATACTTTAGTTTTTCGTGAACAGCAAAAATACAGTTTTGAGTTTTCAGTATGTTTAATGATATCATTAATGATGTAATCATGATGTAATATTGATGGTAGAATCTTGAGTAATAAAATATGATATTATGTGTCCCAAGTGTCCAATACCATGGTAAATCTTATGGTTTTGAAAATACCACTAATGAGGTTTCCTTAGAAATTAATAAAAAACTTACTCTCTTTTACTATAAATACCCACCCATTCCTTTGTTTTCTTTCATTCCAAATTCATAATCCTCGAATATCTGGTAGTTTTAACTCCCTATGAGTCCTCTAAAGGTGTCCTAAAGCCTCTAAGGTCCCAAACATCAAGTTTTAGGAGTTACTCTACATGGTAAGGGAATCTATTACCCTTCTCTTTTTCAAGCACCCTTTTTATGTTATTCTCTTTTAATTTCAATTGGATTATATTGAGATAAATCATTCCATATCCCCCTTATTTTCCATGTTATGTAACAATGATTTGAGTCCCCTTTTCTCTCATCAAAATATTTTATGAATTTTTAAGTGACGTTGTTAGGCTACCGAATTTTCGTAAGGGATTTCTCAACTTTTATTTTATTTTGAGTTCATTTATTTTCTTTTTCTTTCCTCACCTCCTTTCATCCAAATGTTATGATAACTTCAGTACCTTACATGTACTATAATTTTGTTGTGATAATGGAATACTTCATCATCATCTCTCCTTTCCCCTTATTTTATACTCGAAATGAAATCACCATCTGAGATGTGTTAATTTATCACATTCAAGGACGAAGGGTTTTCAATTTCTATTACTATCTTCAATTCTGGTCATGAAACCATTTTGATAGTTGAACCAGGAAATAATATATGTATTATAACTTATTTAAGGTTCTAGAATCTTTTTTTACAATTAACCCAAACAATTATCATTAAAGTTTTATATAATGAATCATCTTCACTCCCAATAACCAAATGAATTTTATAACCACGTAATCTTCTAGATGTTAACAGATAACATACAACTTCTGTTATTGACAATCATTTTCATCTTACATGTTTATCATTACATGTATATAAGTAAACTATTCATGAATACCAAGGAATAAAATGCTCCCAAGCAATAAAATTGAACCTCTTAAACCCATAAAGAAGGCCATGAATGAACTTAATAAGGATACAATAAATAAATTACATAAAGAATAGGTTATAAAAATATTAATTAATGAATTTAATTTGGTTATCCAGGACACTAAGATCAAGTTAAGAACACCATCGGACTTAAGGTAAGGGTTTCCTCATCTCACTTCCATTGTTGTGAGACATTCCCTATTCACTACTATTACTTGTGTATGGTGTATGTATATTGCCCATTTATGTATCATATCATGATTATATTTAATTTCATTGTATTAAATGTATCATTTTATGATTATTAGTTTGGGGTATATGATTCGATTGATTACAAAGTGGTAATGGATTTCTACCCGAACCTCTATTTTCATTCGGGTCACTCTTATTATCTACTTATCTCAATTAAATTATTATTTATTATTATGTACTCCTCATAAATTATGTTTTAATGTCCTATATATGTTTATCAATTAGATTACTTCTTTATTTTATGGTGATGTATATGTTTCAAAAGGATCTTTCAAAAATTCTTCCCGATAAACAACCCCATTTCAAGGGAACTTCTTGAATTCTTGATTATTTTAAAGTGCTCTATGTAATCTATTTTAATAAATTATTATTTTCTTAAAATCACACATTTTATCATGAAAAATCATATTGGTTCATTTTTTGTTTTATTAAATAAAACATTCCTTTCTTCTCTGAAATCTCTTCTTTAAACCGCACTAAAATGTTTTATTTATAAAGTTACTTAAAAACTATTTTTACATGATTTAAATTCAGTGGGACATCATTTATGACTAAAATATAATTTCAATGTTCTTACCTTTTATTTTCTGGGATATAAATTTTTAAAATCTGATTTCAAGACAAATACAGGTGATTTTCCAAAAGAACTCTTCTTTCTAAAGTAAAAAAAAAAGATTTTTCTTGTCTCGCTTTAACTTTTATGAGATACATGTATTATTCACCAATTATTCCTTACATGTGGTGTATGTAATATCCTTTGATATATCATATCAAGATTCTCCTAATTCTCATGATATTCTAATGGATTATGATTTGAATGTTTCAAAGTGGTATGGGACACTTTGAAATGTTTAAGGATTATTTCCTCAAGAATTTTGCAATGTCTCGTTTAAAATTATCTTCATCTGTATCAAATATTGTACTTTATTAAGGTGTATATCTTATAATATCAGAAAAAATATGTTGTTTAAGGGTTTTTTATAAGTTTTACTATGGATGTGCTATCTTTATACCATTCACCACATTACACTGAATGGTCGATGTTTATGTTTAATGATTGGGGAAAGTTATTTACATTTCATATGTTAGTTTCAATATGAATTTATATGTTGATTATGTTCACCCCATTCATATAATTAATGCATTGGACTTAGTAAGTGATGGGTGGGGGCCGTGATAGCCCTTTTATGTATTGGTAGGTCTCATGAGACAAACTATGGTCTTAGCATGAGGACTTGACAAAATGGATATTTATGGTCTTGGAACGAGGCCTTGATAGTATAGTTATGATGTCCCGGATTATTAATTCTCTCATTATGAAACTAGTAATTGAAATTTCATGTTATTATTCAAATATTAGAATACCCATGATTATTCTTTATTATGGAATTATTTATTCGGCTCTTATTTCTGCCATAATGTGGTCAAGTTCATTTTTAAAGGCATGTGTTTTTAGTTATTCATCGTGACTAATGTTTATGTTTATGATATCTTTAATTTTATTGATTACTCTTACTAAGCATTTGAGATCACCCCTTTTTTTATGTTTTATTTTCCCATGACATAAAGAGGTATATTATGAATGACATGCAGGGATAACCTAGGATTTAGGGATGTTGTCAAAGGAATTTCTATATTGTTTGTCCTTTCAAGTTTTAATGTTGAACTTATATATGTATATGGTTTTCCAAAACTACTAAACTATTTGTTCCTTCAGGATTTGATTCCTTGTAATCATATTAATGTAATTAAATAATGCACCAGCTCTGGGAAACTAGGGTCAGGGTGTTACACTTGGTCACTAAAAACGTGCCAAAGGTAAGGATCATCCCACATATAAAACCTAGATTCACTCTTTAATTTTTCAACTTGGTGTTTCTTTAGGTTTGCAGGAATTTTCAAGGCAACCAAGTAAGTAACTAAATCTGTATACCAAGGATGTGTACCTGAGATTACACAGAGATGCTCATCAGGGAAAGTGTCCCAAAGTGGTACTTGGTTTATGGTATCATTCTCCAATATGTGAGTAATCCTACTCATGTGGTCATCCAACAAGTTCTCTTACCCCTTCTTATCCCTTATCTCAATGTCAAACTCCTAAAGAAGTGGAATCCAATGACTAAGTCATGGATTTGTATCTTGATACTTTATAAGGTACCTCAAAGCTGCATGATAAGAGAAAACAACCAATTTAGATCCCAATAAAAAGAGTGTAATTTTTATAAAGTAAATATAACAACAAGAAATTACTTTTCTATTATGGTGTAATTTTATTAGTCTGAATCCAAAGTCCTTGATACATAAGCAATCACATGGTACCGCCCTTCCACCCTCTGAGATAAGACTGTTCCAACTATGAAGTTTGAATCATCACACATAATATCAAATGGGAGGTCCCATCATAGGGGTTGTATGATCGAGGATTTGGTGAGACTCTTCTTTATCTCATCAAATGATACCCTGTATGAATCATCAAAAAAGAAGTCAATATCTTTTTGAAGTAATCAGTATAAGGGTAGAGTGATCTTATCAAATCATTGATGAATCATCTATAAAAACTAGCATGTCCAAGAAATGATCGAACATCACACACACGTGTAGGATATGGAAAGGATAAAATGATGTCTACCTTAGATCTATCAACCTAAATTCCATGCTATGAAACTAAAATACCTAGGAAAATTCCTTTCTATACCATGAAATAACATTTATCAAAGTTCAAACCCATATTTTTCTCAATGAAACGATGCAAAACATTACCCAAACTCAAGATACACTCATCAAATGAGAAACCATACATAGTAAAATCATCCATAAATACCTCCATGAAAGTCTCAAGTAAATTAGAAAATATACTCAACGTGTATCTCTGTAAGAAACCTAGGGCATTATAAAGTCCAAATGGAATCCTTAGTTAAGAAAATATACCGAATATATAAGTGAATATCATCTTATTTTGGTCCTCTACTACAATGGGAACCTGATAATAGCCTGAGAAACCATCCAAGAAGCAATAGTGTGTCCTACCTACAAGTATCTCAAGCATATGGTCAATGAATGGAAGGGGTAAATGGTCCTTGTGAGTAGATTGGTTCAGTTTCCTATAATATATAAACACTTTCCAACTATTTTGTACTCTCATGGGGACTAACTCATCATTTTCATTCTTTATAACAATGAACTAGGTTTTCTTAGGTACAACCTGGATAGGGCTGACCCACTAAGATTCAAAAATGGGGTAAATGATACCTACCTCAATAAACTTTTCCCCCTATTTTTTCACAACTTATAATAGTGTGGGGTTAAGTCTCTTTTGTGGTTGCCTAACTGGTTGGGACCCAACATCCAAAATAATCTTATGCATAAAAATGGAAGGGTTAATACCTGGTATGTCTTCTAAGTTCCACCAAATTGCCCTAATATTATCCTTTAAAGGATTTAAAAGTTTTGTTTCTGTTTAGATAGGAAATTATTATCAATTATTATAGGCATTTTTTCATCATTTAATAAGTATGAATATTTTAAGTTTGGTGTAAATGGTTTGAGTTCCAGTTTGGTTGGGTTATGTATTGATGGAAATGATGTGGGAACTGATATATGTGCACAATGAATGTCGAGTTCAGAATATACATTATCAACATTAGTGAATAATGAATCAAATCCATCTACAAAATCAATATCCATGTCATAATCAGAAAGTACATACTTAGAATCAGAAAAAAAAAATCCATAGAAGAATTAGAAATGAGTGTGGTTTGATCATGAGAAAAAGGTGTGAAATTATTTTGGAACATCAAACTAGAACTAATCCTCAAGATCTCTCTAAGAATGTAATGATCCCCATTTGGAAAAGATTGAAAAAAATGGAGATTAATTGTAAGATGGGTCAGAATAGGATATGAAGAAAGTGGAATGGTCCTCTGAGGGGTACTCCATGGAGTCTAAAATATTAAATTTTATGATCTCATCTCCAAAATCCATATAAAATGTACCCTCATGGACATTTATGATCATATTATAAGTTTTTAGGAAGGTTCTGCCAAGAATTATGGGGGTATAAGAACTTACCTGATCATCCTCCATATTCAGCACATATAAATTCACATTTACCCAAACAAGGACATCCTCGATGACTCCCATTGAGTATGTTGTGGCGCTATTATCCAGTTTCACTACCAACCTTGTCGGCTTTAGCTCGCCAACCTGTAAGGAAGAGAAAATGGAGTGAGGCATGACATTAATGGAGGCACCCAAATCACATAAAGCATCAGAGAAATGAAACTCCCTATGGTGCATGTAATAGTGAATGTATTAGGGTCCTTTCACTTCATAGGCATCGCCAAAGTTAGTGTGATGAGTTCAGATACATTCCTCCCAATATTGATCCACTCATTTAATTTTAGACCTCTTCTGTTTGTACAAAGTTATTTCAAAAACTTGGCATACCTTAGAACTTGCTTGATTGCTTCAAGTAGAGGAATGTTGATCTCAATGCACTTGAATAAATCTAAAACCTGTTTTTTCATCACCTGTTAAGAAATATTCTTGGTTTTTGCAACTCTATTTTGAAATGGAAGGTTTTTAGGAGGAACATCATCAATCTTTTTATTACCTTTGTCTTTCTCCTTAGGTTTCTCATTAGTTGATCTTGAATAGGGATTCTCCAAGGTTGAGGTGAGTCCCAATGGAATGATCGATGTAGATGTATCATTCATTTACTTCCCACTTCTCAATGTGATGACACTGACATTCCTCTTGATATTTGGAGTAGGTTGGGAAGGAATATTTTCAGAGTTCTTACTTTCCATTTCATGGAGGGTGGTGAAAATCTATCTCATTTGTGTCTTCAAATCCCTCAACTCATAACCTTGACTCTTCATCTCATTCTGCTGATTATGAAAAATTTATTTCAAAAGGTCATTAATATTAGATTCTACCTTTGGTTGAGAATTACCGTGTTTTTTTTGACTTATTGATGATTGGGATTCAAATCTCCTTTGGGGTTATTGAAAACCTTATTGGTGAGGTAGAGGTTTTTGAAAGTTTTATTGAAAAGGTGGTCTTTGTTATTATCCAGATCCATACCTCATGTCTGATTGATCTTTCCATTCTTGGTTGTATGTTGGTGTAAATGAATCATACTTTTTTTGGGGATGTGGTTGTTTTTATTGTTGATATGGTCTCTTAGAGAATACGGTTGTTCAATCCTATCTCTATTGTAATTTGGGGAAATAATTGGTTGGGTGGTTTGTTTCAGTGAAAATTCCATAAGGCCTCATATGAGTGGGTTGGGATGTCTTTTGAACCAAAACAATATGTCACACCATAGTGGTTAATTTTTCTAACTCAGTGTCAATTAAATGGTTTTTAAGAGAAGATGGACTTACCTGTTGTACTCCTCTAACATGTGGTGTACCTTGATCACCAACTTGTTGGGAGTTTTGTGTCATCTTGTTAATCAACGAAAGTGTAGCTACTGGTGTTTTGTCAACCAATGCCCCTCCTATCATGGCATTCATCATGCTCCTCTCTATAGGTGTGAGTACTTTATAAAAGTACTGGATGAGGAGTTTTTCATTGATTTGGTGATGTGGGTAACTTGAACACAACTTCTTGAATCACTCCCAATATTCATACATTGACTCCCCTTGGTATTTCTTGATCCCTAAGATCTCTTTTCAAATAGAAGTGGTCCTTTATGCTGGAAAACATCTCTGCAATAAAAGTAATTTCCAATTGTTCCAACATGTTATGTATTCGAGTTGTAAATAATACATCCAATATTTTGTAGTTCCATCAAGAGATATTGGGAATTCTCTTAGTTTTATTTGATCTTTATAGATATTTCTTAGTTTTAGGGTTGATCAAACCACATTAAATTCTTTCAGATATTTGTTGGGATCCTCACCAGAGAGGCTATAAAATTTTAGAGAAGGTGTATCAAACCAGATTTTAATTCAATGTCCAAGGTTTGGGTGTGCAATAAAATTTGTTTGATAGTTAATTTCTAGTGCATCCAATTCTTGAATGGATCTATCAAGTTCATTGTTATTATTTTCAGTAATTTGTTATGGAAGTTTGATTCAAAAGTGCTTCCAATTTCAATGTTCCAAAAATAGAGGAATTCCCCAACTGGGTGAATGTTGAAACTTCTTATAGACTAATACTATTTGATTTGATCCCTAAGGTTATGTTCAATCTCAGGGTCAATATCTAAGAAATCCTCAGGATCAATTCGTGTCATAAATCAAATGAGGAAGTAATTAAAAAAACATATTAAAGTTATTTTTAAAATAAAATGAAATAAAAGAAACACACTAATTAAAAGGACAGGGTTTGTTTAACGTTTATAAAACTAGAAAATGTATGTTGGAAGAAGATTATATTTTTTATTTTTATCTTTTTGAAATTTTATTGATAAAACACAACGAGAATATTTGTTTAGAAATTATTTTTAAAAGGAATAATCAATATAACTATACCACTTCAATTACTTATTAATCATTATCATTTAAATTAAAATCCACTTAATTATGATCCCCTAATTTTTTAAACCTCGAACCCTATGGGAGTTAACTTAACCACAAAGATAAAATTAATTAAACTCTAGGATAGCTTCGAAACATGCAATTGTAGCACCCAGCTTTGATTGTTATTCTAAGGCTAGATTATGGTCAGTGATAAATTAGGTCACATATCTATTCTATAAATGAGGATGAATTGAGTTATGAGATTATTTTATAACTCTACAAAGTGATCTTGTGTGGTTTTGTTTTACCGATTAAGATCACACTCTCACAATTCACACATTACTCGACCTCACAAGTTTTGTGTTAATTATTCAATTGATTTCTTAGTTTATTTAAATTAAAAACTCAATTTATAGATCACATTATATTAATTAAATTATATCATTAATTCAAAACAAATAAATGAATAAGGATAGAGTTATATTGATTACTAATAAAAACTACTCTTACATGGGTGGCGTAGTCATCATAGAAATGAATTGCATTCGCAAAGGTTTAGAAAGTGTATAACCCAATCACATTTCTACTCTTAATTTCTAGTCAAAATAAGAAAATAGAGTAGAAATAAATTGAAAATAATAGAAGAAATGTAAGATAAAATGAGAGTTCATTATAAAACACAAACATTACAATGTGAAGAAGAAGAAGAAGGCATGGATGAAGGGATCCTTGCTTCAAGGGCTACCCATATTGCAACTCTTGGATAATTGGAGTGTAAAAACTTCTCCTCTAACCTTAACTTAATAATTCATTTAAACCCCCCTCTAAATGAGACAAATACCCATTTGTAGAGGGTAGGGGAGGCTAGGGTTCCATGACTTCACAAGTGTGAATGAGAAATTTGGCCAAATATTTTAATCCAACTTACACTAACTTGTTAGCAACTAAAAAACATGAAACAAATTTCCCTATAGAAGTATTATTTGTTATGAATTGGGTCCTATATATTATTTCTAAATTTTATCCTAATCCAATCATATATTAAGAATTTATGGCCCAAATAGAGAAGCGGTTTCCATTCTGGTGAGTACATCCCATCTTTGACTTCATAGCCCATTTACTCCAATCAAATACATAATCCAACTCAGTTGATCTAAATGAAAGTTTTATCTCATTAATTTAATAATTATTTCACAAAATTTCAATTTCAAATAATACACATAAAAAAATTATGACTAAAATACTACAGTGTACTTTAAAAATTCAAAACTGGAATTTTCATCAAATTTACAAATGAATGGTCTAATCCCAAATATTCTATAAATAAACCTATTTAACATAATGTGAGGAAATTATTTGATTTATTATCAATAAAATATTTTAAAAAATATGTTTTATCAGTAGATATTAGAGTTTGTCTATTTATGTCTCACTTTTCAGTAGGTGAAATCTAAGCACCAAGTTTCAACAGGTTTAGCACAACCCCTTAAGGTGACTGAATGGAAGTGGGATGGGATATTCATGGACTTAATGATGGGGATAGAAATTATGTCCATAGGACACAATTCCATATGGGTGATCATATATTTAATCACTAATTTGGACCACTTCCTATCTATTTGAGAGCAGAGTTCAATAGAGAGCTTGGGACACATTTACGTACAGG
This sequence comes from Viscum album, assembly GCA_963277665.1. Taxonomy (NCBI): domain Eukaryota; kingdom Viridiplantae; phylum Streptophyta; class Magnoliopsida; order Santalales; family Viscaceae; genus Viscum; species Viscum album. The sequence continues at coordinate 22,634 of CAUJRU010001779.1, forward strand.
AGATAGTTCGGCTCCATGGAGTTCCCTCAACGATCATTTCAGACTATGATACTCACTCCACATCATGATTGTGGAGAGTATTTTATGAGGCCTTTGGGACTCAATTGTGTTTGACAATGAAGTTTCACCCCCAGATTGAGGGTCAAACTGAGCAGACCATTCAGGTTTTGGAGGACATGTTGCAAGCTTGCATGTTGGACTTTGACCATAGTTGAAAGGAACACCTACCCTTGGTGGAGGTTATATGAAACAACAGCTACCATTTTACTATTGGTATGGAACCATTTGAGGCCTTGTATGGGTGACCCTACAATTCATCACTTTGTTGGATTGATCCAGGTGAGTCAACACTCATGAGTTTAAAGTTAGTGTGAGCTACGATAAAGAATATGCAGATCATCCAATAACAGATGAGGACTAGATAGATCTGTCATAAGTCCTACATAGATTGACAATAAAGGCCTTTTGATTTTGATAAGGGAGACTATGTTTTGTTGAAGGTCTCACCTCTATGTGGATTATAAAGATTTGGTCAGGGCAACAAGATATCTTTGAGATTCATTGGCTCTTTCCTAGTACTGTGTAGAGTCAGTGAAGTGGAATACCACTTGGATTTACCACCGCAGTTGGACCAGGTATGTGATGCCTTCCACATGTTGCAGCAAAAGTGGTATGTACACAACTCATCACATGTTATCAACTGGGGTGAGTTGAACATCAAGGATGAAGTTACCTTCACAGAGTACCTTGTGAAGATCAAGGATCGGTGGGAGAATATCCTCTATGGGTGAGTGATTCCCATGGTTTATGTACAGTGGGAGCACAGAAGTCTTTATGAGAACACTTTGGAGCAATATTCCTAGATGCGAGCTCACCCCCCACATCTTTTTTAGTAGACTTTTTCATTTTTGGGGATGAAAATCCCTAAGGTGGGGAGAATGTAATATTTCAGTTTTTTCATGTAAATATTTGAAATATATCTAGTAATAATTTTGGAGTCAGGCGCTGAGATAGTGTGTGATTCTGAGGCCCGGTAAGTCCAGAATTGATATTTAAATAATATTAAATATATTAATATCATGTGTGCGTAGTTTTTCTGAAAAAGTGGAATAACACTCAAATGAAGCCTTGAATCAGAAATATAAGGCCACTTTTGAGTTCAAAATTAAGGTTTTTCCCTAGGCATGACATAACCTTTATTGGCATTGGGTGTTTGTGAAAAAAATTGTTGCGGGCGATAAAAATAAATAAATAAATTATTAAATTTATTTTATATCGTTGATGTAGTAACCTAAATACCTCCTATATAAATAACCCATTATGGATAATTCATAGGGTTAGCAAAATAACCCTGTATACCTAGATAGGAGCCGTTGGAGAGATATTGGCGAACAACATTAGATCAGAGGATCAGATCGGTGTCGCACGGATCGTCTACGCCAATGGAGTTCATGGATCTCACCAATGACGTTAATGAAGAATTGTTATTCATTGTCTATCAATCCAAAATCTATGTAGGATGTTTTATTTATATGGTTTCATCCCATTTATTTATCCTGTGTTGAACGTGAATCAATTCCATAAACAAGAATTGATTTTCACATCGACGGTTGATTTATTTTATAATTGATTTATTTGTTCATTTTTGATTATTCATCTTTGTTCATTTATTCCTTGATAATGGATCAAGTCCAAAACAAATAAAGGTTGAGGTCTATTCCTCATGTTTATGGTTTATGGTTTTCTTCCCCGTTTCTTCACGCGTTCATCGCGAGGAATTTTTGTGGCATGTGGTTCGATTAATACAAGATATTTGATCATTGCATGGCTGTTCTTCGGTGAAACAAGTCAATATCGTGGGTGTGGTTTATGATCAAGGTGTGGCGATATAGGATTATCAAAGGAAGATCATATCAGACCCTTGTTCCTTGTTCTTCCTGGTTTAACATGCGGTGACAATGTGGTACGGTGACGGTGTAGCTCGACGAAGCGATTTTTTAGTAGATCAGAGCCCAGATCCCGGTGACCGAAGATGACAAGGGTTGGCTAACCCAAGATTCACAATTCTTGGCTGGATTTGCATCAATGACAGAGAAAATGTATTACAGGGAGGGGAAACTGTGGGTTTTTAAAAAATCGGCATTACATGACGTGTAATCGGGAATTACAAACCATGTGGGGCCCTAGATGTGGCGCTAGGGTTTCTACGAAAGAGATAAGGATGATATACCATGTGGTCCCTACCACACATTGTATAAGGCCCCAGCCTTAAACATTACTTAATCTTGAGTTGTTTCAAGAATACACATTGATTATATTTTCAGGTTTAGAGTTTTAGAGAGTTAGATCATAAATCATGCATTACATTCCACATTTAAACAAGGTGGTTACATAAAAGACAATATTCAATTTTCCCATCAAAGGAAATATATTTAAAATAAAACATGGATTCTTTCTTGACACTTCCTCGACACTATCATCACATCATATACCTTTTCCTTGACCTGTGAAAAACATTTCAAAAACTTGGGATGAGCATAAAAAGCTCAGTAAGGGATATAAAAATACGGAAAGAAAACCTTAGTCCATATACACATAAGAATCAATGAAATCATACTTCACTCATAAAACATAATCACTTTAAAATACCTCATGAAATCATAAGATTTATGAATAACTCATAGAAATCATAACACATAAAGGTAACTTGAGGCATTCATAACATTCTTACGTAGGGAGTAACCCTCATGGTTATGTTTGGAATACCCATCACAGTATATTCCCTAAATCTCTTCAGAGAAACCTTAGCGTTTAACTCCTTCACGTTACCCAATGAATTGGAGAGCTATATCGGGCTCACTCTCCCTTAGTTTATCATGGAACCACACGTCTTTATAAACAATGCTCAATAACCATAACATAATCATATCACATAAAACATGTATAAAGGAAACATAACATCTCCACATTTCAATCACAAGATATCAATACAACACATTGATATAATCAAAACATTATCAAAACCATTTTCAATACCAAAATATAAGAAAATTAAAACATGGTATTTATTTTTCATTTAAAAAAAAGTTATGGCTTGTAGAGGAAGCCGAAACTCAAATAATGGTCACGGCGGTGGAGAAGTCGTTGTCGTCGCATACGTACGACAAAAAAACATTCTCTTTTGTAGTTTAGTAAAACGCTTCGTATAAAAAATATTCCCTTTGAATAAATGTAAAATTCAAAGGGGTTTATACACCATATAAAATAAAGTTGTGTATAAAACAAAATATGCCTCAATGGAAGGAGATTGAGACGAAGTCTCATACCTCATGTCTGACTTGGCTTGATCATTCTTTAATCTCCTGAATAATAAACTAGAGTTAATTTATACTTACTTAAGAACATTTTTCTAGTTAATTATTCCTTTTATATCACTTATTACCATGTTATGAATATTATGTAATTATTTAAGTTAATAACGGTCATTTTGTCGATCTTTGGTACTTGAGCCAAAAATAAACTTCTTATAATTACAAGTTGTTCATGTGGTAAAATATCCATTATTTCCAGAATTATATTCATGATGTAGGTATAATATATATAATATATATCCATTATATACATTCATTTATAATATTACATAACATTTAGAGGTAAGAAATGAAATGCACCGTTCATGGAGATGGTAAGCCGTACGTACGCATGAACGCTACTTTCATTTCTATTTCATATTTAATGGAGTGAAATCATAATGATATAAAGTTATATTATAATTCCATTATAATATCATATATAATATCATTAACTCATTCCTTTATACATCTCACATATGGCATTAACGAATCAAATCACTTTGAGGGGGCGGTAGTCCGCACTTCTTAAAATGAAGATATCGCGTTTACCCATAATGGAAACCATAAGTTATGACATAAATGAAAAATACAGAATCATAAGGAAAATATAGACATAATATATATCATATATAAATATAGTTACATATTAATGGCCACCATGAAAGGTGTTAAAAGAATATTGAGCAATCATCGTTTCGTGAGACAGAAATTCGCCAACCACAGAAACAGTATATTCTTTAACCATTAGACGGAGGTGTGTGTAAGTGTAAATCAAATACTTATAATAACAACATCCTAGTATATTTAATATACAAGTTTTGTTACAAAATAAAGGAATAAAAAGAGTTTATGGGGTTGGAGAAGCAAAATAAAACAAAATAACATTAGAGAAGACATTACCTTTAAATCGGGTAACTCCTCTTGGTTTGAACCAAAAGGGTTTCTTAAAGAGCTTTCTGCCTAAGGTAAGGCTTCTAGGATGAATATAGGGATGTGGATAGATAAAATGAGCAGATCTTGGCTGATCCAATGGCTTGAGAGGTGTGGGTAAGGTGGTAGAGGTAGGGGCCTTTTATAAGAGGGAAGAGGGGTACTCTTGGAAAGTCAAGAAATGTTACTTTATTATATAATGAGTTTCGGATTTTAAAGGTCCCATGATTATATATTTTTAGGATAAGGTGATAAGGGTTCAAAATCCACTCATCCAATAGGTCTTTGACAAGTGTAAGTCTTAGATTTTACATTATCTTTTCATTTTATTTAAATCATTTTTTTAATGAGGTAATCGTTGCATCATCATGGTGTCATAAGAAAATTAATTTATTTAATGTCTAAAAATTATAAAAAAAAATACTATGATGTGGGAAATCTTTTTATATTTCCAATTACTATTTATAGTCTAATAGATCATTTATGTAGACAAGACTAAAATTGTTTTACTTAGGTGATACATACTTTGGTTATACTTTCCCTTAAAAAAAATATATAATAAAATGTCACTATCACCCAAAAGTGATTCCATGGGGTCCCAAAGTTTGGCACAAGGCTTACCATGGTCGGACATGACACAAAAATTAGCATTAGGACACATGTTGGGGTCATTTTATATTATTATGTTATTATTTTATTACCCTTAACTACCCGATTACTAATTAATCGTGATAATTAAAGATAATTATCATCGTTACTATTCATAATGTCCAAAAACAAGAGTATTAATTAAATAATTTGGACCTTCTGATTCCAAATATGAAATCCATTTTACCAAATTTCAAACACAGAAATTGTAGTAATTAATTTAAAAATAATTCTTATTGTCAAAATAAATAGTGGGGTTTTTAGAAACAATATCTATCAAAAGTTTGACAATTGTTTATGTCCAATTTCAAAGTGAAATTAATCCCAATGACCACCATTAGATTAAATGGTAAAAATATATTCTATTTACACTTTAAAACCAATTAAAAAGATAATCTATCTATATAATTAAATTAGATGAAAAAGTAGTTTTGAAGTAAAATGCAGTATTTTTCACTATTCATTAAAAAAATGAACATTGTCAGAAAAATACCAAAAATTTATCCAAAGTAAATTTCAATGTCTCAATACTAAATAATAAGTTTATTTTGACAAATAGAGCTTATAAAATTTTCAAAATATAGATTTAAAAATGGTTCGCCATCAAAAGGTGGTAAAACAATCTTTTAAAAATATTAGAGAATTCAATGCTTAAGATTGGATTTATTCTCATTTTAAGCCTCTAAATACTATCTAATTTATAAATAGACATAGATATTAAAATCCATAATTCTTTACTTACTTGTAATGTTACACATTGTGTGGCCTCTGGTTGGCGGAATGCCATGTATCTTGGAGGATACGCAGGCATGGGTCGAGAACATGGGCTAAGACGTGTACTCGAACACGGCCAGAGTACATGGGTTGAGCCGTGTACTCGGACATGGATAGGTGTACATGGGCACGGCTTGAGGTACACGAGCACGGGTAGAGGAACACAAGTGTAGACATGGGTGGGTCCAGATTTAACGGTACACACCATATACCCTGAGTACATGTCATGTACTTCCTATGAGATGGCTTAGAGCCCTTCATTTCTTTAGTTTGGGCCAATATCGATTGAGAACGATCCCTTGGTCCATCCCCTCTAGGGAACAGTGTGAAATTACATCCTCAACTCTAGATCACGATCCCCTCTTGAGGATGAGTCTTGGATAAAGTTTGTGGTGTCCCTATATGAGGCTAGGGTGTGATCCTCTATCATTCATTCATATACCCATAGGTGGGGTTTGTGGAATTGGCATGACTACCATACGTAGGGCATCAATCCCCCATCTAGCAGGTCGTTCTGTTAGGGTTTGCGATATCGTTGGGTATACGATCCCCAACATAGTGGGTTGATCCATGTTGGGTTTGCGGTGTCCCCCATTGGTTTTGGGTGTGATCCTCTATCTATGTGTCAAGATCTTCTAAGATCTAGTGAGTACTTCTTGAGTGGGCCCCAATGATCATGACCTCTTGGATGAGCTTCGTCGGTGATGTGATGGCGCATAGAGTGAGTACTCCTGAAATTAGAATTACCTAAAAGCCCCTAGCAATATCATATGGCTGGCAGTTTTGGTTGAGACCATTTGAGACCAGTTGTCTGTTATGAGTATATCTGGGTTTATTACTATATTACTGTTATGAGTTGACTATAATTAATGCTTTATACTTAGGGATTTCATAGTGTTTCACTGGGTATTGTTATACTCACTCATGCATGGACTCTGCCCGCACGTGTTGTGTCTTATGTAGACAACGACCCTTTTGATGGTGTATTAGGAGTACAGGGAGCAGGCAGAGCATAGTTGGGCTAGATAGGCTGATGTGTTTTCCGGATGGTTTCATTTGACAATGGTCCCCTCCTTCTGAGTAGGTTGGACTCTGTAGTTTTTCATTAGGCTTGTATTTGGCCCCTTTATCACTTTTAGTATTTTTTTCATACTCTGATGTGGGATAGATGTTGTGCATGTATTTATAACATCATTTGTTTTTACTTTCTCAGCATTGTATGGGCTTGGAGACATGTGTGTGTGTGTGCAGGTACATTGGGTTAATGCCTTTCATGTATGGGTTATGTCTATTTGGTGTTGGTCGCCAACCCCTGACCTATTGGAGGTGGGCTAGGGGTGGTGGGTTGGTTCGCAACATTATAAGTCGTGTCATGTAAATTTAAAAGGTATTTTATATTAACATTTAATATCATGGATGTTTATTTGATAATTGTTTCATAAAAATTTAATTAATTAATTATAAACACTTTATAATTAATTAATTTATAAACAACTTTATAAATAAATAAATATCCCAAAATACTTATTTCTATAATTTATAAACAATTTATAAATTATTTCAATCAATTCATAGTTGAAATTTTAGAAAAAATCAAATTTACATGATATCTTATTTTAAGATATCCTTATATCGTAATTTGTGGCTTGGCTTGTTATCTATCATATTTTACAATGGATAATCTTATATTGTAACATGTCCTTCGACAACAAATGAATCATAGTTTACAATATGTATTGTATCACTGTTATGATAAAATTCTCTATTTTCATTCGCAATCCATAGCCTTCACCTCATATAACATCTCATACCGTACGCTATGATGAAAACCGAAAGAATTCAAAGGTGTCGCTGCCTATGATATCCCATATCGTATGGAACAATCACAACACAGATCATGTTATCACACAGCATAATATCAATCTCAGTTCAAAACTGATATTGCTCCTTATGATATCATATATCGTAATGATGGTCGCAGTTTAAAATTTATGTCGTTTTAAATGACATCAAATATGAAACACATACAATATAGGATTCCTCATTCCAAACCATGATTTCAAGAATCAAAACACGCGGTGATGCTATAATACCACTAATGGGTTTCCAAGGATCAAATGACACTCGTTTATGGCAACAGAAGCAATAAGAAACCACAATTCCCAAAATCACCTTATATGAAACCTGAAACCATGTATAACATAAAAACAAAAAATATTTTTTAGCTCAGACCGATGAATGGTCGAGCCTCCTTCTTCATTCAAGTTCTTGGTGAAGATCCCTCAAGGGCAGCTGAAGGAATTCCTCCTATGTGGTGTCACTGCTGCAAAATTGGCTTTTAACGGTGCTAGTAAAGGGCTTTTATCAGTGCTTATAAAGCGGTGACTGCCAAAGCGAGGTTAAAATCCCACATTTATCAGTGCTAATAACGGCCCCATTTATCAGTGTTTTTTTAGCGCTTATAAATGAGGATTTTATCAATGCTAAAAAAATGCTGATAAAAAATTTTTAAAAAATATTTTTTATGCCTTTTATCAGCGCTCCACCGACCATCCCGCACCCAACCCCTTACTCAGTTCTCACAACCCCCTTCCTCAGTGCTAGATTGCTGCCCACCCACCCCTGCACGCACCTGTATTTGATCCCACAACCTCCATGTTCAAATCGAAACTCTTTACCACTGCCCTCCCTTGCTTTATTGTGTATTTTGACATAATTTCTATTTATTTATATATATTTACATGCATCTTTATTATTCATATATATATATATAATGTTTTTAAATACATTTATAAAATATATGTTTGTGTGAGTGTGCATGTGTGTATGATATATATATATATACTTAAATTTATTTAAACATATTATATATTAATATTCATTTACATATATTAGAATATAAATATAAATATAAATTTGTTTATCAATAAACACGCATATATATAAACATTATATGTGTGCGTGTACATATATTCATATAGTTTTATTGTAAATTCATTTATATACTATATTTAATGATAATGACATATTTATATAAAAATACATTTATATATGATGTATACACGCAATATTGATACACACACACGTACACACATATTTACAAACACAAGTACACATTTATATTTCTCACATACACACACGGATATTTACATATATATGTATTTATTTACATGTATTGGGATATACATATAAATATATATTTGTTTTATTTACACACATGTTTATATGTAAACAGATCTACTTTTATAGGTTTATATATAAATATTAATGCATTTTTATAAGTTAAATAAAATGGATAATTATTTATCTCAAATGAAATTAATAATAAATATTTATTTTCACGTGATTTATACATTTAAAAGTAGAATTTTATGTAAATATGTATTTATACAATTGATTTATTATAAGTAAGTATAATAAAATATACATATATTTAATTATAAATAAAACTAAATTATGAAAAATGATAAAACTTTAAAACCATAACATCAATATGAATGTAAGTCCTGAGAATAAATGTAGTCTCCACCAAAAAAAGACAATAAGACCCCTTTAAACAATGTTGAAATTTCATCAAATGTTAAAAAAAACTATGATATCTCAACTAAAAACTCAGTTTTAGAGGTCTTCTATGCCTTTTTAACCTTGAAAAACGTGACTGAAGATTCTTCTAGGTCATTGTGGCATAAATATCTTCGCAAACTTCGATTTGATACGTGATGGAGTCCAAACAGACACCTAGATCAAAAGTTATGACCGTTTGAAGTTCAAGTCGTGTTTTCAACTTATCGTAGACCGTTCATTAATTCATTTAATTTTTATGTCATCCAATTGTTATTAAATAACTATTACTCTATAATAATTAACAAATTATTAATTAATAATATTTTATAATTATTTTATAATTCATTTTCGCTAAATATATTATATATTGAGTGTAAATGCGTATTTAACCTTACCTAAATCCTATTTTAAAAAATATATTATATTTATATCAATATAAATATATTTATATATTAATGTATTTTTTTAATGATTTTTTTTAAATATACCTTTTATCAGTGCTAGTAAAAAAACGCCAATAAAACTCTTCCCTTTATCAACGTTTTTTTAGGAGCGCTGATAAAAAACCATCTTTATCAGCATTTTTTTGATAGCATTGATAAAGACTCTCTTTATCAAAAGTTTTAGCTAGCGTTGATAGAACCTAGCGCTGTTAAAAGCCTGTTTTGTAGTGGTGTGTATCCATGAGTCGAGACCGAATCACTCATCATATGGGCGAAGCCCTCCTCAATCCCACGATATACTAGTATCTCATATATTGAAGATAATATAAGGAAGATGGCTTTCAGGCAGGGAGAATCCACTCAAACGACCAACATCTCCATGGCTACGACCCGTTTATATAGGTTTTGGGGCACTCCCAAGCCTTTGCAGTATTTACTCATACATTGAATAACAAACGGGCTAATGCTTCGACCATTCATGCATCCATTTAATGGATGCACTCTAGAATCTCTAATGTGTTTCATAAAATGAAACATTCACAACTATGATAGACAACATAGAAGATAACCCGAGTGATAACACTTGTCATCTAGCTGCCTAATAAATCATATGATGTGAAGTGAATCGTCCAATACGATTCACTGCATTACAATATTGCCAAATTGTACCCTGTGATTGACTAAAGGCGGTGGCATGATATCCTATGACATGCCTTATGATATACCCAAAGCAAGGCATACAATGTGCCTTAAACATAAGTACGTTGTACATTACTATATACTATATATCCCACAACACGATATACGCCTAAACACATCTAATGTGTACGAGCGTTAGGATATATCTCCATCACTGAGAATTGGAGCTTGCACCCATTTGAGTTATGATACACACCGGTGACATTTTATAAATACCATGCAAAGGTCGTAAAGCCATTCTTAGTTATCCACGTTGGGAGTGACTCATGGTGGGGTGGTGAGCTAAGGTAGGACATAACAAAGGACAGTGCACTCAGGCAAAGAGCGACCTCCCTAACACTCATCACAAAATAGTGCGTTGGTGGATGTGTGCATGGCAACAATGACTTGTCCTTGTGCCTTAGATTGGACCCACATCAGGGTTAACCAAGTAAATGGCTTGTGCCCCACTATGGATGGTTTAATATATGCGGCGACAGACATTTTCGACAAAATTGGAATTCGTCGCTAATAGTTTTGACGGCAATGCACACATTGTGACGATACACTTTTCTGCAGCGGTCTTTCAAATCCGTCATAAACAACCCCGTGGAAAAATTGTTATTTGCTACGGATTTTAGGGTTCGTCACAGATAATCCTTGGACTCAGGGTTATTTGCGAATAACCCCATGACAAATTATCATTTGAGACACATTTAAGAGTCCCCCGCAAATAATCATTTGTATGAGATTATATGCGATGGGCCGTCACAAATAGGGTGACGACATATTACTTACGATGGATTCAAATTGTCGTAAATAATTTTTGAATAATCAGGAAAAATATTTACAACGACTACTTTTTGCGACGGTCATTTCGCACCGTTGCAAAAAAAAAAACTATAAATACATCTGCACCTGCTCCCTCACTCCATCTTTCACCCCCTCCCAAAATGCCCTCATATAGTTGTATTTTTTAATACCTGTAATTTCATATATTTATTTTTTAATAGTTATTAATTTTATATATTTATTTTTTTCATAGTTATTAATTTTGTATATTTATTAATTAGTTAATTAATAAAGAATAGTTTATAGTTTATTAAGTGCATTTTATTTGTTTACAATTAGAATTCCGTTAAAATTAATTATTTATGAATATTATTTGTGGTGAATTTAAAAATATTCAACTCAAATAGTATGATTTCGATCTTAATTGCAAGCAAATAATATTATTTGCGATGTGATTTTTCATGATAGGTTATCGATGAACAAAATTGAGTCTGTTTTTTTAAGGATGGTGAACCAAATCAAATGTGAAAAACATAATTTTTTATCGATGTTTTAATCGTGATTCTTGAATGGATCAGTTTTGTTTGATTTTTGTACAGAATCTCAAAATTTGGTTATGGCGGATATATTTGAGGGTGGTTCTTGTCTTTTATGGATTCCTTTCTAAACTTTCAATAAATATTAATAAAGGGTAGTTTAGGAAAAGTAATAAATTATGTTTTAGCTTACGTTTCTTATATTACACTTTGGACTTGTTAGTATATTTCTCTTTAAAATTTCAACTTGATAGTTATTTTTTGGTTTTGAAAAATATTTCATATTTTACAATTTTAAACCTAAAACATTTTTTAGAAAATAAAAATGAAATGTTTTTAAAAACAATATTTTCAAGAAAATAGATCACTTAGAAAATAAAATAGAAATTAGCCCATGGGGGCTTACTTGAGTGGTAATCACCCTCGAGGGTGACAACGTGGTTTCGGTTTCGAGACTCACCATTTGCATCCCCACTCGGGTGCCCCTGAGAGTGTCGTGGGGGTATGTGCTCGATTTTTCGTTAAGAGTGGAAGTTTTACGTTGTTCTTCACAAGTCGCAGGACTTGTGGTTTAAGAATGTGGTAGGGCAACGTGGAATACCTAAAGTTTATACAAGAATATCAAAAAAAATATATATATTTTTCATATTTTTAATAAATTATGTCAAAATAAAATAAAAAATATTTTTCAAAATCAATGAAATCTTTTTTTTTTCTCCATTTAATTTCGTATTTATTTACTATTCATTTACGTGGATGCGCAATTTTGGGTTTCCCTAACCTCCCCGGATTGTAGCTTTCGCTCACCCCCCGCCGACCTCCCTTTCTCTGCTTGTCCTCAGGACTCAGGACACTTGATTTCGGATATTTTCATTTGCACCACCACCTCTTCGATTTCCGGTTCAAATTTCTTGCCCCATTTTTCAAGCATCTGGAGTTTACTTCTTTCTCGTTCTCCGAACTCCACCTACCTCGATTCGTCTGCTGCCTGTTGCAGTATTTTTGTTTTTATTTTTTTTATTATATCTTTGACCTTGTGAGTGCTGCAAACATATGTTGCTTCTGCATCGGAGCTCGTGTGCATGATATGCAGTCATATTGAATTGCCTAATTATTCGTCGTGAATTGATATTCGTGCCCTTTTTGTGCAGCGACAAAGTCGTCTTATAAAGAGTTATCTCATGCGGCCAACAAGAATCTAGGATTGTCTAAGGTTGATGCAGCGGTGATCTCCCGCTCTGCGCGTCTGTTTGAATCCGCCCGGCTCGGGCGGTCGGAATCCGTACTATGGCGTCCGGGAACGAGCAGCAGGCCGGGATAGACGATCTGACGCACCACAGCACTGCGCATATGCAGAAATTCAAGCTTTACGAGACTCGATCGGTATGTACGTCTTTTACTAAAATGAAATTTTGTTCAGCCTATGCGCCACAGCGATTCGCGTACTCTGCTAACGGAGATGCTGTTTTTGTTGGTGTTATTGTTAGGCCATAGCTAGTGTTTTTTTTTTAAAACGGGTTTTCTGTTTTTTTTATAAAACATGTTGAGCTCATTTTTTTTTTGAAAATTATTGCAGATAGGCTGTAGAGGCCGGTTAAGTGGAAAGACGACACACACATATATATATTATGTTTATTTTATTTTGTTTAGAGTTATATCATTAATATTTTAAATTGAAAATGTTATGTTTTTAACCAATAAATTTTGTGACATGTAAATTAGATTTTACTTATTATATTTATGATTTTGTTTATTTTCAATTATGTTTTATATGGTAGTCACTTTGTCAAATATTCTTTAAGATTGTAATTATATTTTATAAGTTATATGATTTCAAAGTCACCTACACGAAACATAATAATGTTTGAAGTTGGTGGGTTTGAAAGTTTACAACTTATAAAATATAAATACAATCTAAATGATATTTGACACACTTACTAAACATATAAAAAACAATTCAAAATAACAAACATTTCTTAAAAACAATTAATGAAAATTAATTTTAGCGACACGATATATTGTTGTTTTAAACCATTACAGTTGTATTTATAATTTTTTTTACATTCCTTTCATTTTCAATTATTTATTATATTTATGAAATTATTTATATTTTCAACAAGTTTTTAGGTGCTTAGGCTATGTTTTAAGTTTTATTTAGATTGTTTTTATAATTTATATTTTATAAGCTTTTAAAGTTACCCTCTACTTGAAATTTAATAAGTTTTCCTATGTTTCAAGTAGTCGATCTTGAAAGCTTATAAAATATAAACTGTAACTAGATGGGGTGCGAACGAGACGCCCGTATCGAGATTGCCGACCTCTGTCCTGGGGTGGAGTATGATGACCTGAAGAGGGCTGATCCTTGGGCGCTGGAACCTCGACTGTCGGATGCTTTGCCTGTGTCTCAATGGGGAGAGGTGTCAACTGAATGTCGTCTTGCGCACCCGATCCTTTTCCCACTAGGTGAGTAGAAGGACATGCCATCATCGCCTGAGAGAACCATATAGCCTGCGAATGATCTGACACGAAAGATGGAGACATGGAAAATAACCCTTGATAGAAGGTCAGATAATCTGTACCCGGAGAAAACTGTGGATATCCTGCCACCATAGATGAATTCCATGCCTTCTGATGCACATCCCCAATCGGCTGAGGTTGGATTGCTAGAGGACCGACCTCTGCGTGTGGAACAGGTGAGACCTCACGTGCAGCACGACGTGGTATACGTCGTCATCGTCGTGACTCCTCAACATCAACATCTACTGGAGGAGGTTCCTGAGCAGGAACCTCTACTCCCTAGGTAGGAACGTCATCTCTCTGAGATGGAGGATTGAAGATACTGTCGTGAACTGCATGATAAGCTGGCATTGTCCCCTGCGCTGCAGCATGAATCGTTGTCAGGCTAGCAACACCCCCTCCTCTGGATCAGACATGCGAATAATCCGCTGTAGTCGCGTATGCTGTAAAGAGATTCAAAATGAATTAGAAAATAGTACAATAAACAAACTAATATAAATTTATCGACTTACCAGATCCTGAAGCCCTCTGCCGTGTGAAGTAAGATACAGTATAGCCTTCGGTCTATACCATGACTCATTTGTTAATCATTCTTTAATCATTAGTTTCTTAATTATTTTTTAATCATTAGTTAATCACTAGTTAATCAATTTTTAATCATTAGTTAATCATTACTCAATCATTAGTTGATCATAATTTAATCATTAGTTGATCATTAGTTGATCATTAGTTGATCATTAGTTGATCATTAGTTGATCATTAGTTGATCATTACTACATCATTAGTTAATCATTAGTTGATCATTCTATAATCATTCTTTAATCTTTAGTTAATCATTTTTTAATCATTCTTTATTCATCACCTAATAATTAGTTAAACATTACTTAATCCTTAATAATTAGTTAATCATATGATATTCATTAGTTAATTATTACTAGCTAATCATTATATGTAATCATTCCTTAATCCTAAGTTGTTCATTAGTTAATCTATACTTAATCATTACTAATAATAACTATTATTTCTAAACTATATATAACTAACTAAACTACTAAATAAATAACATATTTAGAACTAACTAAAAACAAATCAATTAAATAAATAAATAATTTTAAAATAAATAAGAAAAGATACCTCTAAATGATGCTTGAAAAAAAAAATCGACACTTCTTTTAGGCCACACACAAAGGAAGCTTATTTTAGAGCGAGAGAGAGTGAAATTTAAAGATATGGAGGAATTTTGAAGTGAGGAGGGGGTGTCCTTTTATAGGCACTTAAGGGAAATACGACACCCCCTGCCGCCTTTCGCCTTTACGTTAGGCGAGAGACGACCGCTCCCGGACCGTCTTTTGCTTTACTTTAGGCGAAAAGCGGCCGCCCCCACCCTCCTTTGCAATGTCATCGATCCGCGTCGATGAGAGGCAAAGGCGGCACACCCCCTGCATTAAAAAAAAACTTCCATAGATACCACCACACTGTCACAACATCTCGATGAGATAAATAATGCATTTATCAAGACCATCATTTATTGTTTCTCTTAAAACAATTAAATCATATTCATTATCACACCTGAATAGTCAATGCACGTTTATAAACTTGGCCACCCCATACAATAACACGTCAACGAGATAAAATAAATGTTTACTCAGCCATTGAGATGGTTATTAATCTGGTAATATGTGTTTATGGTGATTAATTATAAATAAAACGAAAAGAACGAGATAAGAAAAGTGTTGCGCGTCAAACACACACACGAACGATGATGAGAATTAAACACAAACTTTTGATTGAATGAGAAAGCGGAAGAAGAGAAAAAGTTTCAACTTGATTTAAACTATTTTAAGACCATTAATATTTAAGAACAGAGGGTGGATGATTAAAAGAGAATATGAAGAGGAAACATGCATTAAAATTCAAACGAAATTGAAAACAATTTACGCGATTACAATTGAAAAGAACGCAAAAGAACATGAAAACAAAGAGAGGAAGAAGAGTCTCTCAAGTGAAAATTTGAGTTTGGCAGGTCCTCCCAGACCTTTTGTGTCAATGTATTCTCTATTCTGATATGCCAACCCTTGAATATTGAGATATTTTTCTTCTTACAAGTTGTAGATACGAATGTGTGCTGTCTACTCTGAAAATTTGACGACCATTGGACTTTTGTAGCCAAAGTTATGGTTATTGTACTAAACAATTTGCTTATGTCCATTTTTGTGTCGAATATTTCCCCGTTCTACATGTGAATGCATTTTAGGCCAGGAAGATGCCTTCAAATTCGAACAATTTCTTCTACAAAGTTGGCCGCCTATATCTTGGCTTTCACACTGCAAAATATCAGCTCAAATCGATGCCTAGATCAGGAGAAAAGTCAGTAATTATGTGCTTCTTTTAAATTCCGAACAGAATGGTGGGTTGGACTTAAAATAATATGTTGGGCCTTTTTTTGTTGGAACTGAGTCTTCAAATTTTTATTCATGATTCTTTTGGGTAATCACGAACATATTATGGAGTTTCATCAAATTTGAGCTTCTGTATTGAGCCCATAAATTTAATCATCATGAATGGTTCAGTTTCCTCACAGATTCTTTGGGCCTTCTTGTGTGGATCATATGACCCTTCAAATGGTCGAATTGGCCAAAACTTCTTTCTAAAGATATGTTGGAAATTGAATAAGAAACCCTACAAAACAAGAATCACACAATTTGGATCAGTAGGATGAGAGTTAAGATTAAAACATTAAACTGACTCGAATCTGGATTAATTCAAATAATGCTCAAAAATTATATTTAGTATTAAAACATGGGTATTTCACGCCAATTATGCACTTTTACATAAAAATTACTAAAGGGAGTAAACAAAATGTTATAAATAAATGAATAACATCAACGTCGCGCAGGGGCACGGGGCGGAAGGGAGGCGTTCGCAAGGGGTGTGGAGATGCAGGGAGGGGCCATGGGAAGGGAGAGCTAAACCGTCTCTGATACCATGTTGAAATGGAAACCGTACCGCACAACGAGGTATGATGCTTTATTTATAGATGAGACAAAGAGTATAAAAGATCTTAGTTATTAATGGCGCGCGCCATGGCGCGCTATTGCGCCATGGCTAGCGCCAGGGAGTGGTGCACCGCACCATGGCTTCGCCATGGCTCATTTAAGATGGCTCCCTGTGGCGTGCGCCATATTGCGCAATGGTGCGCGCCATGTTGCGCCAATGGCGCGCACCATTGAGCCTTTTTGATTTTTTTTTTTGTATTTTTTTAAATTGCCAACTCTTACGCCCCGATTGAAAATACCTCTTTTGAGGTCAAACAACGACCTCCCCTTTCGACTCTACGCAACACTCTTCCCGTGAGCGTAGCGACTCAGCCGGTGTTGGACCACATTGACTGCCACGACCAAACCGAGATCCCTCGACTGCCGTGACCCAGTCGACCACGACTTAGCCGAGCTCCCTTAACCACCACGACTTAGATACGCAATGTTGTTCAGAGCAGGCGCACCTTCTGTGAGAATCAATAACTTTTTTTTGTTTTTAATTCAATTTTATTTATGTTGCTCGCCCCTTATTTTTTCTCGAATTACTCCTGTTTTTTTTTTGAGATATATGGTTTTTTACTCCCGTCTTAGTTTTTTGAGATATATGGTTTTTAATATATTTCAGGAATTGATATATATGATTTTTTGAGATATATAGTTTTTAATATTTAATTGTAGGTGTCATTGTTGACTTCATTTGTTTTTTGATGTATGAAATATGAATTATTGACATAAATATTTGTTTTTTATATATAAATTGTATAATTTATTATTTGTTATTGTTGATATATGTATACACCTCTTTTGTGCGCCGCAAGTTAATATTGCCACGCGTCGTGCGCCGCGCCGTGCGCCGGGGGCTCTTGTCGCTGTTGTGCGCCATGCGCCGTAAATAACTATGTAAAAGATAACCCATAACGATTTGGGACAAGAATATTAAAAATATCTAAAAATATTTAAAAATATCTAATACCCTTTAAACAAGCCCCAACAACTAATGATGAGAAAAGACATTGGTGCCCCTATTTATTTAATACTCACGCCCATGCGCAGATAGTCCAATGCCTCACTCTCCTAACATTACCGCCCCCCCGCCCCCTTAATAGCCTTCGTGCCCTCAAGGTGGAACACCTCCAATTTTCTACTCTTTGGTTTACTTCTCGCAACGAGGAAAATACCACATATCTTTAGGTGTATCCGCATTGGCCATAGTTGTGAGCTGCTCTGTTTCTTTAACCCACAAGCTACAACAACTGTAAGGGAAATCATGCCTCCTCTTGTCGACAAGATGCCGACAACAACTTGCATATCTCCAACATCTTTAGGATTGGAGACAACGGAAGTTGAAGAAGCCTCCACACCCACAACCACAAAGCCATTATTATTTGGACGATTAGTCGAGTCCACACAAGCACCACTTGAAGGAAACATGTTGGGAAGATTGTCAGCCCTTCCGAATTCTGGAACCCACAGCCGTAGCAATTTGTCTTGCCCCTGACATAGAATTCTGTACACTTGAAACAGTCTTAGTGGCCAAATAATCAAAGGAGAGCCTGCCCTCAATAAAAATCCGTTCTTCAAACACCCGCCAGTGAGAAAGGAATGCTCGGGCTGCAGCTGGCTCAGCCTCAGTTAGATCTGCCATCACCCTGGGCAACCCCTTTCTTGGAAGCTGGCTGTCTTCATCATAAATCGCAGCCAGCCTATGTCGCCTTTCTACAGATGCTGGAGATGTCAATTGATCACCCGAGTTTGCCAAAAATTTGAGCGGCTGAAACATCATTTCTTCCACTATAGCAACCTTCACTTCCTCTATATTAACAATATAGAAAAACTCTGCCACTGTTGTGCAAACCCGCTTCCGACATTCAAGGTCAACCTATTTAGCATACAAAGCTTGTGAAATGTTCCTTATACACGTAGAAATCATGGGTGCACTGTTACCTCCTTTAGGATTAGGAGTCACCTTCCTTTTTCCATTACCTTGCTTGTATGCCATCCAACACCAAACTTGGCTCCTATATGTCCAACCCTTCTTTAGAACTATAGCATAAGTCCCAAATGTAGTAAAGGCACAACCAACTGGTCCATTCAACACCGCCGAAACTGCCACAACAACACCAAAACTGAATTCCACCTTCTAGAACTACCTTGGGGGCTGCAAGAAAAAACCAGTAGCTGCCCAGTGCAGGTATGACGCAACATTAATGCCAGCTCCCGAAACGGAAACTGTAGAGGAGGAATTCTCCTTACCTCAAGGTGAGGCGAAAACCTTCTTTTATAGATTGAGAAAGAGGAATACATGATGAGGTATTCTGACGTGGAACTCAGAAATACCCAAAATAATAAAAAACAGGGTTTAACACTCCCCCTCAAGCTGGACATGCCCAACTTGGACCACGAGTCCCACAAAAGAAAGATGACATCAGACAAGACCACACACACTCCCCTCAAGCTGGGTCGCAGATGCTGTGGATTTCCAGCTTGGTACTGAGCGAGGCCAGACGAGCTCCTTGGAGACCTTTTGGTGAAGATGTCGGCTAGCTGATCCGCTGTCGGGATGTGGCTAAAACTGACATGGTTGTGCTCGAGGTGGTGGCGAAGAAAGTGACAGTTCACCTTGATATGCTTCGTGCGTTCATGGAAGACGAGTTTTGAAGCAATCTTGGTGGCTGCCTGATTGTCACACCAGATATTAGCAGATTTCTGCGGAGGAAAGCCTGGAGAAGATGACAGAGCCAAAAGATCTTCGTAGTGACGGTGGCCATGACACGATACTCGGACTCCGCATTGGATTTGGAGACGACAGTCTGTTTCTTGCTGCGCCAAGAAATGAGATTGCCTGCCAAGAAAACAGCAAACCCAGAAGTAGACTTTCGGGTAGCAAGACAACCAACATAGTCAGCATCACAGAAGGCCTCAATATTCAGATGAGCGTGGTGGGAGTAGCAAAGACCACAGGCAGAGTCTCTCTTGATGTATTTGGCGATGCGGAGGACAA
Organism: Viscum album; assembly: GCA_963277665.1. NCBI lineage: Eukaryota > Viridiplantae > Streptophyta > Magnoliopsida > Santalales > Viscaceae > Viscum > Viscum album. The sequence goes on from CAUJRU010001779.1 coordinate 42,908, forward strand.
CATCCCACTGAGAGGTGGTTGAATGCTCCATGAACTGACTCACTTTGCCAACAACGCATGCAATGTCTGGACGAGTCATGGTGAGATAATAGAGTTTGTCCACCAGTCGACGGTACCTCTTTGGGTGTGAATACGGTTCCGAGGAGTCATAGAGAGACCGTTCCCTAGGCTCAAGAGGAGTGTCAACGACGACAACCTGTGTGAGCCCAACATCCTGCAGAATATCCAATGCATATCTCCGTTGGCAGAGGAAGATGGTTTCCGGAGAACGGGAGATCTCGATGCCAAGGAAGTATGTGAGAGAGCCGAGATCTTTGGTGTGGAAGTGATGATGAATATGCCCCTTGAGGTGGACGATTTCAGTAGAGTCGCTCCCAGTGATGATGATATCATAAACATATACGACCAACAGGATGCAACCGGTGGATGTCGTCCTGTAGAACATGGTGTGGTCCTTCATACTGTGAGAGAGCCAAAAGTCGGTGACGACGGTGCTGAATCGGCCAAACCAAGCACAAGGAGACTGACTGCTTGAGACCATATAGAGAGCGGTGAAGTTGACAGACTTGGGAGTCGGCGCCGGAGACACAGAATCCGGGGGGCTGTTGGAGATAAACCTTTTTCTCAAGAAATCCATAGAGGAAAACATTCTTGACATCCAGTTGATGAAGGAGCCAATGATGATGAGCGGCCAGAGAGATGAATAATCGAACAGAGGTCATCTTGGCTACTGGAGAGAAGGTATCAAAATAGTCAATACCATATGTTTGAGCGAAGCCCTTGGCCACAAGGCGGGCTTTGAGGCGATGTAGTGTCTCATCGGCATTAAGTTGGACTGTAAAAATCCATTTGCTTCCAACCGCCTGTTTGTCTGCCGGAAGGGGGATACGATCCCAAGTATGGTTGTCTTTCGGAGTCTGTAATTCATCCCGCATCGTCTGTAGCCACCCCAGGTGAGATTTGACATCGCTAACTGTGCGGGGTATAGATACCGTCTTCGGAGCTGACAAACCCCTGTATGAAGATGTATATAGAGTACTCTGGCAAGAGCGAGTACCTTTCCGAAGTGCATGGGCAAGTCATCTGGTGTCGGGGCAGGAGCTCCGGACGAAGCAGGAACGATGGTGTCGTTGGCCGGAATGGGGGATACTGTCGATGGGCGACGAGAGTAGACCGTACCAAAATGGGGATCAACAGGGGGAGACACCAGAGGAAGGTGAATGATGAGAGGAAGACAATCATCAATGACAGTGTCGGGATGGGGAGAGGGAAAGGAGAACAGAGAGCTCTCAACAAACGAGACGTTAGCAGAGATGACATACCTCCGTAGGTCTGGTGAGAAGCAGCGATATCCGCGCTGAGTGCGTGAATAGCTGATAAAGATGCAACAAAGGGATTTGAGAGTGAGTTTGGAGAGGCCGGGACGAGTGTCACGAACATAACAGAGGCATTCAAACATCCGAAGTGAAAGTGAGTAAGGAGGAAGAGAGAAGAACAAAGTCTGAAAAGGAGTCTCCTCTTGAAGGATAGAAGAAGAAAAGCGGTTGATAAGGTATGTGGCAGTAAGGATCGCATCTCCTCAAAAATGCAGAGGCACCTGTTGGTGGAAGAGGGCATGAGCAGTCTCCAGAATATGCCGGTGTTTTTGCTCGACCACTCCATTTTGCTGGGGTGTATTAGGACAGGAGGCCTGATGAATGATGTCTTTCGTCTGAAGGAACTGCTGAAAGAGAGTTGATAGATACTCGCGCCCATTGTCCGAGCGGAGACATTTAGCAGAGATAAAAAACTGTGTATGAATCTCGGTGAAACAAATCTGGAAAGTAGAAAACACTTCAGACCGTTCGCAAAGTAGGTACAACCAAGTCATTCGTGAAAAATCATCACTGAAGGATATATAATATTTGTGCCCTAAATGACTCGAGATGACACAAGGACCCCAAATGTCTGAATGAATCAGATCAAAAGGTTTTGAGGCCCGTGTATCCACTCGAGGAATGTATGAAGTGCGATGGTGTTTCGCAAATTTACAAGATTCACAATGAAAAGACACATGCTGACTAATATCTGGAAATAGTCGATGAATGGTAGAGGCGCTTGGATGTCCCAACCGGGAATGAAGGTCCAATGCACGGGCAGAGACTAATGTGCAGACGACGGATGTCGGTCCATCGAGCATGTAGACCCTGTCCTGAAGCTGGCCTCTACCAAGTTCTCAGTTCGTCGTCCGCTCCTGAAAGACAACAACATAGGATGTAAATATTGCAACACAGTTGAAATCCTTTGTTAGTGTACTGATGGATAAAAGGTTAAAAGGACTGCTATGCACGTGTGCCACAGAGGGCAGGTGAATCGATTAAGTCAGGAAGCATGCACCAAAGCGCGCAATGGGGATGATGGAGCCATCAGCTACAGTGATGGTGGAGGAACCAACATAAGGACAGTAGGAGGACAACATACCAACATCATCGGTGAGGTGGTCGGAGGCACCTGAGTTTAGCATCCAGGCAAGGGAGCGATGACCGACGAAGGCAGCGGAACTACCAGAATGTGCAAGTGAAGCCGAAGGCGGACCTAGTATAGAGGGGGTCCGAGGAGCGTGAAGCATTCAGAGGTCTACCATGGAAAGATCCAGTGATGGAGGAAGAGCTGCGGCTGACGAGGAAGCATGCTGGATCGCTGTCTGACCCTGTCGCGGTTGCTGAGATGAGCGTCCCTGAAGAATCCAACAACAGTCGATCAGGTGGTCGAGTTTGCCACAATGCTGACAAAGGGGATGGGGACTACCCTCCTCACGACCACGACCACGTCCACGAGTGCCTGAGGAGCGACCACTGCCACGACCGAAGAGGGCATAATGATCGATGATGAGGGTGGGCGGGGGAAGAGCCCGATGGGCCTTGCTCAGGCGATGGTACAACTGTGGGATCTCCAGCGTAGATGGGCTGACGAGCATCTCGGTGGCCGTCGTCGCATACTCAGGAGCGAGGCCATTAAGAAGACTAAAGATGCAGAGTTCGTCTCGTTGGGCCCTAGTTGCCTCTGGTGTCTGGGGAATGGGCCACAATTCAAGCAACTCATTCCAAAGGGCTTTCCATTCCATGAAGTACGCTTGGAAGGAACGGTCCTGCTATCGGATAAGCGACAGGCGTTGAAGAATATCGGAGACCCGAGCCAAATTATTGGTCTCGGAATACATGTGGTTCAAGGAATCCCAGAGTTCTTTGACCGTATTCGCAGTTCGGGTGACGTCCTTGACAAAGCGATCCATGGAATTTTCTAGTAGAACAAAGATCTTTTTGGGATCCTTGAGGTGAGAATCAAGGTCCATGCCTGTCAGAGACATCAAGACGGTCTTCTGCCAGACCGAGAAATTGGTGGAGTCGAGCCGCTCATCAACGAGGCGGGTGGAGGCTGTGATCATCTGTGGTAGAGCGGAGGAGGCTGCCATTGGAGCGTCGGACATCTGCAGAGGAGGGTAGGATCAGCGGTGCGTTGTGGAGAGCGGGACCAATATGTGGTAGTGGAGGCCAGGATGTTGCAAGAGAGGCCGAGCCGGACGAAGCTGTGCCAGGATCTTGCGTATGAACCGGGAGGTGCTGGGAGAGGCAACCAGTCAACAAATGGAGGGCGTTGCGATTGTCGGGACGAGGCGGGCGACGACGACTGAAGTGGGAGGCCGACAGAGGGCATCGGGAGTCAGGAGTGCGGCTGGGAGGCGCGACAGAAGGCGCGGGAGGCGGAGCTGGGCAGAGTCGGGAGGCCGCAGGGAACCGGGAGGCGTGGTGGGTCGTCAGGCGTGAATGGACGAGGAGGGCGCCGCTGGGAGGGGGCGCGCTAGCAGGCAGGGCCGGGAGCAGGCGGGTCCAGGAGTCACCGGGATTTGCTGCGGGTGCCGGGATGGGTCGTGGGTGTCGGAAGCGGCATCTGGAAGCGGGGCAGCCGGGAGGTGCAACGAGAGGTGCGTCGCGCTAGAGCTGTGAGGAGCGCTGTCGGGATTTGCCGCGTGGTTGCCAATGGCCAGAGGGCCGCTGGAGGCGAGGAGGCGAGAGGCTCGATGGAGGCGGTGTGCGGCGTCGGGCGAGAGTTGGCAGGAGCGCCGGGAGGGGAGCCGTGTAGGGGGCGGGATACGAGAGCGGCGTTGGGAGGGGAGCCGCGTAGGGCGAGAGACAGGAGCGGCGTCGGGAGGGGTGCCTGGATGGGCTGTGGGTGTCGGAAGCGGCGTCTGGAAGCGGGGCACCCGAGAGGTGCAACGAGAGGTGCGTCGTGCGGGAGCTGTGAGGAGCGCTGCCGGGATTTGCCGCGTGGTTGCCAATGGCCAGAGGGCCGCTGGAGGCGGGGAGGCGGGAGGCTCGACGGAGGCGGTGTGCGGCGTCGGGCGAGAGTCGGCAGGAGCGTCGGGAGGGGAGCCGTGTAGGGGTCGGGAGACGAGAGCGGCGTTGGGAGGGGAGCCGCGTAGGGCGGGAGACGGGAGCGGCGTCGGGAGGGGAGCCGCGTAGGGCGGGAGTCGGGATCGACGCCGTGAGGGGAGCCGCGTAGGGCAGGAGCAGGGATGGGGGGTGCGTAGGGTAGGACCTGGGAGGAGGGGCCGCGTAAGGCGGGAGGAAAAAAAAATTAACGGGATTTACCCTCTGATACCATGTAGAGGAGGAATTCTCCTTACCTCAAGGTGAGACAGATGCCTTCTTTTATAGATTGAGAAAGAGGAATACATGACTAGGTATTCCATTGTGGCACTTGGAAATACCCAGAATAATAAAAAATTGGATTTAAGAGAAACAATATGCCAACTCTCCTTCAGGTTTTTCTCAACCCTGAACTGTGAAAACTTCCACAGCTTCGGACTGGTTCTGGGGAAGGATGCTGCCCTATTTATTTAATACTTTTGCCCATACACATAGCCCAACATCCCACTCTCCTAACATGAAGTCATACACATCAACAATTTTTGTTGTCATGAAGAAGTGCAAGTTACTCGAGGTGTCGATTTAGGGCCATACAAAGACATGTACTAGGGATTTCCATGTAGAGTTACACATATCAGTTTAAAATGTTGAAAAGGCATATGCAGGGCTCAGGGCTCATAAGACAAGTAGAGCCTGAGCCAAAACAACTCATATATATGGAAGCATATTCACTTAGAATGAAGTAATGTTGTACGGACAAGCTCAAGGGTGCCCAGGAAGGATATATTCGATCAATTTTGAAGATAGTATCAAGCATTATAAAGACACTAAGGACACATGGATGACTCTAATGAGACAGTTGTCATGGGAGTTTGTGTTGATTGTTTATCTTTGGTCAAATCTAATCATCACAACTTAAATAGACCTAAAGCCAAGAGGATCATGCCAAGAGGATCATGTGACTAAGTTGTGTATTCATCGTGCACATTAGAGAAGGGGGGGTTGTTATCCATAAAGAAACAGAAGGATTGCCACATCTGTGATGGAAGAGAAAGGTGTTTTTGGTAATCAGTGTTGCATCAATATGTATAGCGTGATTATGTTTTTGATCACTTTGTTAAGGGTTGTTGCCTCATTCTTTGTATTTTGATCATAAATAGTGAACATAGAGAGGGAGTGGCCCTTGATATTAGTAGTGAACCTAGAACAATAGTGAGCTGCATGCATTCCATGGACTAGTTACCCATATTGGGAATGAACTACACAAAAATTTACCGTTCCTGTTCTTGATTTATTATTCTGTATGCGTGTGGATGCGCGAGGGAAGATCTGAAGCATTGTGGCATTCTTGATAACTCGAGGACAAGATCATTATACGCGTGTTAAAGTTTTAAAGAGAAGAAAAGTTGTTAAAACTGGTTAACCCTGATTCGCCCCCTCCCCCCTCTGATTCGCCCCCTCCCCCCTCTTAGGGTTATTCTCTTATTCACCAGGGCTAAGACAGTGGACCTTGAAGACTAATGTTTGCCATGGCCGACGCGCGAGCATGACCCAGCAGTAGCATTCCTTTGTCTTGAAAAGTCATCCATCTCTTCAGGTTTCAAGTGTCCATGATCATGGATCAGCCAAAGAGATTTCTCTAACTCGACAACGTTCTAGGATTTGGTTCATAACTTTTACCTTGGACCTTGGGATTGCTCAAATCTTCTTCCACATGATTCCTAAGAGGGTCTTGTACAGATTTCATGAAGAAAGCTACGGCTGAATTTTACATCCAGGTTAAATAAAATCTGAATGTGGAAACATCCACTGGAAAGTGCAAATTGAAATTAGGTTTTCACTCTTCTAGCTATTGGACCAGGAAAGAGTGCTCTACTTTTCTGGTGGTGGTTATTTGCTCACAAGCCATCCACATAGTATTTTCATGTCAATTTTTTTGATGTATCATATTAATTCATTTAATTATATTTTTTTATATGTTTCTAGTACTAGACAATATTTATCTTTTAAGAAATATGTTCATTGAAAATAAATTTAAAACGATTTTTTTTAAATATTCTCTGGCTAATAATATCTTGGGTTGTGTCTTTCTAGCATCTTGTATTTTTTCTTTTAGCATATGATTGCACTATTTTATTTGCAGCAGGTATAATTTTCTTTGTTTTTCTTAAAAAATGTTCTCCGTTCTTTCTGTTTTCCATTTGGCAGATTATTTAATGTTTTCCATTTTCAGATCTGATTTTTTTTTGCATTTTTTTACATTTATTGTTGCAGATAGATTTTATTTTTAATTTCCACCTATTTTGCTTGTTACTCTACCGATGCTGCTTCCTTATATGACAGAACTTTTATATGATTGGGAGAGACAAAAACAGAACCTTTTGGAGAATATTAAAGATTGACCGATTAGAGCCTTCTGAGCTTATCATTTGTGAGGACCCAGTGACATATGTGGAAATGGAATGCTATGACCTATTAAGCCGGATAAATGACGGCAACAAGTCCACTGGTGGACTTAGATTTGTCACCACATGTTATGGAATTGTCGGTATGTTATATCCGCCAGGTGTGTTTCCATAGAATTTGGCGATTTGTTAATTTTATTACTGATTGATTGTTTTTGCTTCCCCCAAATGTAGGGTTTATCAAATTTCTGGGGCCTTTCTATATGCTGCTTATAACAAAAAGGAGGAAGATAGGTGCAGTCTGTGGTCACACAGTGTATGCCATTGCTAAGAGCGAAATTGTTCCCATTCCAAATTCCACTGTGCGGTCCACAATGGCTTATTCTAAGGATGAGAACAGGTCTTTTGTCCATTATGCATGTAAATGTAAAATGTCCCTGGTAAAACTAAGGAGGCCTAAGTGATCAACTCTTGGAAAAATATAATTTTCTATGTACTTTGATCAAACATATGATATGGTGTGGTTACTTTGATTATATTTCAATTTGATTCTTTTGGAATGAATGATTTGCGTTTGGAATTCTGTTTTTATAGCCGAGTTCTAGATTGTGGGGGGCTGAGTTGAATCTCTGTGCTGATTTTGTGAATAATCCTTTCTGTAGTGATAAATGATGCAATTTGCATCACTTTGGTCTTTTTTTGGATGCTATTATCCTGCTATAATTCATCTTTTTAGAATGCACTACAGTAACATGTCTCAACTTTTTTCTTGAGAACATGTGTATAAAATCTGTCTAGCAATACTATTTTGTAAAGACTGTTGCCATATTATTTTGCGCAAACTTACAGGGGCTACTGCATTGCTGTTGTGGTGTTATGCTTACATATGGGGTCAGAAAAGGTATCATCAGGGTTTTGCAGGGACAAGTTTTTTTTTTCCTTTCGTTTTGTTATAATTTATGTTTTCAGTAGCTGCTTAATAGTCCTCGTTCGTTTCTTTTTGATTAAATAAATGAATTTGTATTCATATGTTTTGCCTTCTGTTTGCTTTGTTGATGAAATAGATACAAGAAGCTTCTATGCACAGTGGATCTTACAAAGGACTTCTTTTTCAGCTACTCCTACCATCTCATGCGTAGTCTGCAAAAGAATTTATGTACCAATGAGACAGGACAAGTTGTGTATGAAAAAATGTTTGTTTGGAATGAGTTTCTCACTCGTGGAATTCGGAGTTGTCTCAACAATACTTGCTGGACAGTTGCATTAATATATGGCTTCTTCAAACAGGTATTTGTTAATGCAAGATTATTATTATTATTATTATTATTATTTTAAATGGCTTAGGTCTTTTAAGTGTCTGCAATTTTGTAATTTAAATATCCAGACAGCAACATTTGCATTTTACAAATACCTTGTCATATGCTTACCATCACATTTTCCAGTTTTTCTCTGAAAATTAACCTTTTTATTAGACAGCATTTTCTAAATTTGCATTTCTTCACTATTATTCTTTACTCATGCATAGAGGCTTTTACATTAGGGTATATGTAGGCTAATTTTGCATGGTGTGTCCATGCATGGCATTTAAGTCTTTATTTATTTATTTTTCATTCCTACATATTTTTATTCAATTCAAGCAATTCTTACCTCTAGAAGACAGGGAGGCCGACTTCAGTGATTGTGAAACTGCATGGTTTTACATTGTCTGTGCTTTTCTGATTTGGCTTCTGTAGCTTTTTTGTTGCTTGTGCTATCATTCACCACAGGTGCAAAGTGTGGATCACTCAATTTGCAGCACCACCCAAGGGTATCGACCTGGAAGTTTATTTTAGTATTTTAGTTCCTTATGTAGGCTTTAATGCTTGGATATTTATTGTGCTTGAATGTTTATAAGCAGTTATACATTGATAAATATAAAAACAGATTGTGCAAATTTTTTAATGTGAACTTCATGGTTTCATGCTTTGTGACATAGGTGAAATTTTCAGTATCGGGTAGGGACTTCAAGTTAACTCTTGTTGCCAGGCGATCACGCCACTTTGCTGGCACCAGGTTTGTATAACATTGAGCCATGTTCCAAGGAGTAGTAGTTGTATTTAATTCTCTTTCCATTTTTAGCGTGGGTACCTACAAAGGACCACCAAATGCAAAGTCCAACAATCTAAATCTTTTGAAAATGAGATCATTACCTACAAGGCACCACCAGATGCAAAGTCCAACAATCTAAATCTTTTGAAAATGAGATCATTGTCTGTGATGATTTGACCTCTAATCTATGCATTTGCATTGACACTTGTATTCTTGACATGTCTTTTTTTTCCTGTTTCTTCTTTTGATCCTGATGAATGCAGTGATTGTTCTACTTATGCTTCTGCCTATCTCACTGTGATTTAGATATTTAAAACGCGGTGTCAACAATAAGGGCCGTGTAGCAAATGATGTCGAGACAGAACAAATTGTTCTTGAAGATGTTCCGAAAGGATGCTTGTTACAAATAAGCTCTGTTGTGCAGAATCGGGGTTCCATACCACTTTTCTGGTCTCAGGAAACTTCGCGATTGAATATTAAACCTGACATCATCTGTATAATTTTTTCTCGTTATATTATTGTTATTAAGGTTCTAAACTCCTGCCATCTTTTGCTGATTTTTCCTCTCTTTTTTTCTTTTTTGGAGCAGTGTCGAGGAAGGACCATAATTATGGAGCCACCAGACTTCATTTTGAAAATCTTGTCAAGAGATATGGAAATCCTATAATCGTACTGAATTTGATTAAGGTATGCCTTGAGAAATTCATGTGGGAATTTTGATTTTAGGAATAATCTGATGTGATTGACTTTGCTATTATGCTTGTAATCTTATGGATGGTTGCTTACAGTCACGTGAGAAGAAGCCTCGAGAATCGATTCTGCGTGCAGAATTTGCAAATGCTATTGACATTATTAACAAAGATTTATCTGCAGAGAACCGCTTAAAGTTCCTTCACTGGGATCTGCAGAAACAATCTAGAAAGTATTTTGGCTTTCCCTTGCTTGTGTCTACTGTGGCTATCTTTCCAGGCTTGATTGATGTGAACTGATATTTTTTTCCTCCAGCAATGCTGCTAATGCATTATCTCTTTTGGGGAAAGTGGCTGGTTATGCTTTGAACTTCACTGGCTTCTTTTACTGTCAAGTACCACTACCTTTAACAACTGATGGATTACTAAACCAGTCCTTTGGGTAAGTTTAGGTGGAAGTCCTGCCATTCTGTTGTAATATTTTTTTTGTTATCCCCCCCCCCTTCTAACATGGTCTTTACATGTGGATTATTAAAAACCTTGTTGTAGCAGTCAGTGTTGTTGACAAAAGCTGTCCGAGTTTGCCATTCTCCTCTTTGCTTCCTGGTGCTATACCATTTTCTGGCTGATGCAACTTCTCCTTATTTGTGGCCAATGTGATAGTTGCAATTATTGGTGTTACTATTGAACATTTATTTATTCTAATGGATGGTTGTCATTTTAGTTTAAATTATATTTGGTTTATACATTACAAACAGTGCTTCTGTAATAGGAAGCAAGTTTTTTGCATACTCCTTTGTGAACAGTGTTCTTTTGATGTATGGCTGTTGTTCATTTTTTTTTCTGTTCATATAAATGGGACCTATTAACATTTATTAGAATGTTATTTTGCAGTCAGAATAATGATAGTGATGATTACTTTCATCAGAGCATCGATCAAAGAAATAAAGAGGCAGACATCATTCTGGGAGACAGCAGTAATGGAAGAGATGATGCGGTTGATCTCTCCATCAAACCCCAAAAGCTCCAAAAAGGAGTTTTAAGGACCAATTGCATAGATTGTTTGGATCGCACAAATGTTGCTCAGTATGCATATGGGTTGGTTGCACTTGGTCATCAGCTGCATGCGTTAGGATTTATTGATACTCCGAGCATTGATCTAGATGGCCCTTTGGCGAGTGACTTGATGGGTGTTTATGAGATGATGGGAGATACACTTGCGTTACAGTATGGTGGTTCTGCTGCACACAACAAGGTAATCTCTCTGTAATAGAATGCTTTGGAATGTGCACGCGCGTGTTCTTTAGTTAGAATTTCAAAAGAATTTGTCTGGTGGCTAGCCAGTAGCCCAGGAGAGCATTCCAGAATGTGATAACAGATTGAAAGCATTAGGGTCTGTTTGACAGCACTTATTGAAAAATTGCTTACAGTACTTATCACTTACAACAAGTGCTTATGTATAAGTGTTTCCAGATTGATTACTGAAAAAATGTTTTTCTGCCACTTATTCAAGCAGTTTTTTTTTCTTCTGGAATTTATGTATAAGCATCTTTTCAGAAACTGAACAAATGCCAATTTTTTTTTTCAAACTGCTTATTGTTAGTGATAAGTGCTATAAACAGTTTTCATCAAGTGCTGTCAGATGGATGCTTAGTGACCTTTGTTAATGCGCTTTGGGTTGTTGTATTGTTAACCAGTTAAAATTTTCTTGCTTGATATGTGTTGGTATTATTATGTTGAGGTCAATCATTTCTACATCAATAGTATGAGATAATTGAGTAGCTTAGAAGAGTTTACTCTTTTTATTCCATATCAATCACATTCTTTTATTTCAAGTTTCAAATACATTACGAAATAAGTTGGTGCTGCAAGTTATGGTTGTGTGTTCTTTGATGGGTGTACATGCACCCATTCTATTGAAAATAGTAATATATTCTGTGATTGCTTTGTTTTTTTGGTCATTATCTTATACAAGCATCTTTTATGCCAAACAGATATTCTCTGAGATGAGGGGACAATGGAAAGCAGCAACACAGTCACAAGAATTCATGAGAACGTTGCAGCGTTACTACAATAATGCTTACGTGGATGCCCAAAAACAAGATGCCATTAACGTGTATGTCACATACCTAAGTTTTATTCCGGTTACTTTAGAGCAGAAAATTTGATGCAAATGCAAATGCATCTTTTGTGCTACTTTCATCATGGTGATATTGTTAGACCGGCGTCTTTGGTCCCGTTTCTACAAGTACTTATGATCTTATGACCTTTATTTGTTTCCCAGGTGCACGAAGCCTTGGACCGACGGCCTCAAAGGTCTCTCCCATTTTAGATTAGAAAATCTAACAAAGTTTTCTATGGTCCAATTTGTTTTTTTTACTAGTTTTTGTAACACCCCGACTCCAGTAGTCCGGAGCCGGTGATTATTTTACTACACTGGCACAAAATACAAGGGATCACATCCCGAATGGTCGAATAGTTTAGTAGGTTTGGGAGACTAGATACATACATGATTATGACATTACATCCGAAAACATGAAATATAATATAATAATTCTTGTGAGAACTTTATTATTTCTTCTAGTCAATTCCTGAATTCATTCATATATCCCTTCTTTGTATCATGGGGAAAAGAAAACATAATAAAGGGTAAACTCAGATGCTTAGTAAGAGAAAACGTAAAACATAAGCTATCATAAAGTAAATGAAACATGAATAATATGAACGAGATAAATAATAATCAAGTATGTCATATAACTAATACCATAAAAATGAGACTAAATTCATGAATAACATAACAATATAAATAATCACATGGATAACAATAACTGGTTTCATAATGATAGAATGCATAATGTTGAATATCATAATCTTACCGTCGAAGCTTTATGGCAAGAAAACATACGTAAACAAGGAAAACATATGCCAAATAACAAAACTAGTTTGTCTCATGAGACCTACCGATTCATTGAAGGACTATAACAGGTTTTGTGCGTCACTAAGTCCAATGCATTCATCATATGAAAAAGGTGAATAACAATTCAATACATAATCAACATAAATATTCGTATTGAAAAACTAGTTTACGAAATGTTAATATTTTCCCCAATTAATAAATATAACATGATCATAAGCCATCCAAAGTAATATGGTGGATGATATCAAAAGAGTATATCCTTAGTAAAGCATAATATTCATCAATGAATGTTGATATAGATGAAAATACTTTAAAAAGATCACTGGAAGATTTTTGAGGAAAATACCCTTTTTATTTTGAAATCACTGATATTAAAATCTAAAAAATTCCATAATTTTGGGAAAAACATTTTCGTTGAAAAGAAGTGTAAAACCTGTAAATGAAGCTTCAAAGTAAAGAGTATACATGATGGCGGGAAAAGCCGTTTGTGTAACGTCCCGACTCGGGTGCCACTATAACTAGTGCCCCGAGCCGGTTTGCCACATGACTTCAGGCTCGCCTCCCCGTACGTCAGAGGCTGTCGACTAGCAGCAAGGGTCTAATGAACACGTGTGGAGACTATACCCTCTTTATCAGAGTAAGACACAACATATAAAATAAGAAACAATGAAACGATATAAGCAATGAACAAGCATCCAATACCAACTTCCCAAAACGGGTACATGCCCACAACCAAACAATAAATATGCCATGTCATGTCGTGTAGTGCCAAATGTAAAGGAAAACCAAAATAAAGACATGAAATATCCCTAAGACGGGTCCCGACTCCAAGTGGTTCCCTCATCCATGCACACCCTTGAGCCACAAATCAATCATCTAGCATAGGGCCTTTGCCCTTGTTCTGACCTGCAACCATGAAGTCTGCTCGGGTCACCACCAACGGTGTCTACAAAATATCCGGTCTAAAAATAGTGTATGCAAAAGTATAGTAAACAATAAAGTAAGCAACAGGTTAATCAAGTTCCATTATTTAATAAGGATGAATTAGCCACTTTAACCATTAGTTCCAAATGTTACCCATTTTCATCAAATTCACTTCGGCCCATGCCGCCTATCTAAACTATGCATAAAGGGAGTCAAGTTACCCACATCGTAGGGACATTCATTTCACAAAACAATATATCAACTTACCTTGGAGCCTCAGTCCCGGTAATCACATCATGTGTATTTTTTAGGAGCATAGAGGCTCAGTCCGACATCCTAAATCATGCAATACAGGGGTGGGGCCTAGAGCTTCAGTTTAGCCCGACTCGTGGGAGTAAAGCCTCAGTCCAATACCCCACTCATACTACTTATTCACAAGAGCATGCTTCATTAACCATTTATCACATTTACCATTTACGTGCCACAACTCATTTAACACATTCAAGTTAGGCCAAACGCCCCCCTTATACCATTTAACATACTAAACACAATTATCATTGGTTATATCTCATAAACCCTTCAATTCCTTATTTAACAATCCAATTCCATGTTCAAGGGAGTGGCACATCCCACGGGTGATCTTTAGCCCGGTCTAATATTTCAGTTTGCAGGCGAGCATCAGCCCACGGGCTTTGTTCATGGCCATGTGTGCGTTCAAGGTTTTGAGGCTGGCAATCCCATGTTTCTCGGTTGCTTCCTGTTATTTCTGTTTTTTATTCGCCATACATGATATGGCTTAAGAGTGATGCCTTTGTCCCTCATTTTACACGTTGCCTCATATTCAATCTTTGAGCAGGTTCTTGGGAAACTTCCAACCACGCCAGGATAAACCAGCTTTATGGGAACTAAATTCTGATCGGCATTCCAATATTGAGAGGCATTGCCCCAGTTTTAGTGAAGAAAATGGCAGGTATAAACTTCTGGTGTTGGTTTTATAAGGGTTCTATAATATTTGGTATAATTTGAAAAAATTATTTATTTGTCTTTCCTTGAAAACATGAAAAATAAAAAGGTGTCAAAACATCTTATGTGGCGATTTTACAGAACCTATATGGGTATGGAAGTTGTTTTGGATATATAGGTTTAAAGTGCATTGCATCTTCTGAATTTCTTTATATTCATATATCCATTTCATCCATTTTGAAATTTGGAGGTTTTGAGAAATGATTATTTGAAGGTACTGTTTTTTCTTTCCTTCTCTTTCCTTTTTCCTTTTCTTCTCCTGTCTTCCTTTTGTTTTTTAGGGGGCAGGAGAGGGGGAGCGAAGGCGGGAGCATTTTAATCAGAATTATATGTCTAAAAAATTGATTTAACATTAGTATCAATAATTGGCGGCTAATGACTAAAAAAATGGTTATTCTGTTGCAATAATGCTCTAGTGCCATGTTCTAGGTTACAGCCGAACACAAAAGCTAAACTAAAATAGTACCATGAGTATCAATAATTGATGCCTTATGGCTAAAATAAGTTGACTTTTTGTTTTTTATCTAGGTTTATGTCCTTGCCTGTGTCACAAGTACTCATATCCATAAATGACTTGTTTTTTGTAATAGATGAACATCACTGTATGTAAATTCAGGTGCATGGTACACATTGATACGCCAATGCGTTTCTCCCTAGGAGTTGGTTTGAATCTGGGTTCTTCCACTACTATTTTATTTTATTTCCCTATCCGATAGGATCATGGAGTACTTGAATGGAGAATTGGTTAAGATTTCTTTGGCAGTGAAGGAATTACAGTAGAAATAGAACAAGAAGGAAATAGAGGAAGAAAGGAAGAACTCCCGCGAGATAAACGCTCCTCGAGGGTTGAGTCCGTAGTCTCCACTGCACCGAAGCAGTAGCCCAACCAGAATTATAGTCCTCTCTCCTCCCTACTGCCACCAGCCCTCAGTATCCCCAACCACTGCTGCCAGCTAATGAAACTAAAGAAAAGTACATATCTGCTCCTGAGAGTAACCAACCCGATAACCACTCCACAACAACAGCCCCGCACCTTTATCACTTCCCAGTGGCACTCCTGACTTGTGGTGCCCAGCCAGGCCTCCTGCTCGCCATCCCGACAACATCCCTCCCCGCGACCGGCCTCTCTCCACGCCGGCCTCCTCGCACGGCGACCCAGCACGCTTCCCTCCCGGTGCAGATCTCCTCCCAGCACCGGCTCCCCTCGCGACTCTCTCTCCGGCGGCCCTTCGACGCCGACGCCCGACCATCTGCCTCTTCCAAACGCGGCACCCTCCAGCTGTCGCCTCTCCCTGCGCCCTCCCGACTTCAACCGACCCCGCCTCCCTGCGGCCTCTTGCTGCGATCTCCAGGCCCCGCAGGTTCTCCCGCTTGACGAACGACCCATCTCTCTTGGCATCTCCCGTTCGCTGTGACCTCCCGCAATTCGGTCGGCTTCCCGGCAGATTCCCGACCACTGCCTTCGATGCGGTCTCCTGGACTTCCCGCCGTCCTCAGCACTCCCCGACCCGCCTTGAACGCGGTCGCCCGGCTCCCCCTGTCCTCATCAGTGATTCCCGGCCCGCCTCTAACGCAGTCTCCCGGCCCCCGCCCTCCTCGGCGGTTTCTCGGCCCGCCTCCCGCGGTTTCCCGGCCCCTGCTTGAGCAACCGTCCTCTTCTCCGACCACTATTGCTTAGACTGATGGCTCTAATGCTTGTTTATCTCATCGACCGTCAGCCTGGATGCTTGACTTCGGTGCGTCTGAACATCTCACAGGGGATTCCGGTATGTTCACTACCTATCATCCGTCTACTAGTGCTTCTACAATCACTGTTGCCAATGGATCAACAATCCCCATTGCGGGATTTGACACATGCCTTTTGACCCCGTCTATTAGCTTGCCTTCAGTCGCTCATGTTTCTCATAGCCTGTTTAATCTTCTCTCCATCAGCAAACTCACCAATGGCTTAAATTGTGTTGCTATTTTTACAGTGTTGTTTTTCAGGAGCGGTCGACGAATCAGAAACTTGGTCGAGGTCATCTTAGGGCTGGGGTGTACATACTTGATATCCCACCACCTCTTGCTTGCTCATCCACCTCAGCCCGTGCCCTTGACCTTCATTCTCGCCTTGGTCATCCGCCAACTTTTGTCATACAAAAGCTTTGCCTCCAATTTAGTCTCCACCTTTCCTTCCACTGTGAACTCTGCAAGTTTGCTAAACATCATCGGGTGACATATGTTCCTCGATTGTACCCGTGTGCCGCAAATCCTTTCGACCTTGTTCATTCCGATGTATGGGGTCCTTGCGGGGTTCTTAGCCAGTCCGGGTACCATTATTATATATCCTTTACCGATGACTACTCCCGTATGACTTAGCTCTACCTTTTTTGTGATCGGTTTGAAGTGTTTTTTACCTTTCAGACCTTCTATAATGAGATTCATACTCAATTCTCTACCTCCCTGAAATGTCTCCGCTCCGACAATGGATGAAAATATTTATCCACTCCCTTTCAGCAGTTTCTCAAGGATAAAGACATTATTCACCAGACATCCTCCCTCGATACACCTCAGCGGAATGGAGTGACTGAGTGGAAACATCGCCATATTCTAGAGACTGCTCGTGTCTTTCTATTCCACATGAAGGTGCCTCTCAATTTTTGGAGCGATGCCATCCTGACTGCTACCTACCTCCTAAACCGCCTCCCTTCTTCTATCTTTCAGGGGAGATTTCTTTTCGGACTCTGTTCTCTTCTCTCCCCCCTCACTCACTTCCACTCCGTATGTTTGGATGTCTCTGTTATGTCCGTGACACCCGTAATGGTCTCTCCAAGCTCTCTCAGTTGGATGTTGTCCTCCGCATTGCCAAATATATCAAGAGAGACCCTGCCCGTGGTCTTTGCTACTCCCACCACGCTCATCTGAATATTGAGGCATTCTGTGATGCTGACTATGCTGATTGCCTTGCTACCCGAAAGTCTACTTCTGGGTTTGCCGTTTTCTTGGCAGACAACCTCATCTCTTGGCGCAGCAAGAAACAGACTGTCGTCTTCAGATCTAGTGCGAAGTCTGAGTATCGTGCCATGACCACCGTCACTACGAAGATCCTTTGGTTTCGTCATCTTCTTCAGGAGCTTGATTTTTCTCCGCAGACATCTGCTCATATTTGGTGTGACAATCAGGCGACCATCAAGATTGCTTCAAATCTCGTCTTTCATGAATGCACGAAGCATATCGAGGTGGACTGACACTTTCTTCGACACCACCTCGAGCACAACCATATCAGCTTTAGCCACATCCCGACGGCGGATCAACTTCTCGACATCTTCACCAAAGGCCTCCTAGGGGCTCGCCTGGGCTCGCTCAGTTCCAAGTTGGGCATCCACAACACCTGCGACCCAGCTTGAGGGGGAGTGTGTATGACCTTGTCTGTTATCTTTCTTTTGTGGGACTCGTGGTCCAAGTTGTGCATGTCCAGCTTGGGGGGAGTGTTAAATCCTCTTTTTTATTATTCTCGGTATTTTCGAGCCCCACATTGGAATACTCAAACATGTATTCCTTTTTCTCAATCTATAAAAGAAGACCTCCACCTCACCTTGAGGTAAGGAGAATTCCTTCTCTACAATACTTCCGGATCAACCAAACATCGGAGGAGATAGGCATCCTTTGCCGAGGTAAGTATGGAGGGCGTTGCGGTCCACTGGTTCACCATCTTAGGGGAAGTCCTCCAGGAATACACCGAGCAGTTTAGATATCTGGCATCGCCACTCCCGCATCAACCTGAGAAGTAGTGCGTGGGTTATTTCTTCCATGAGTTGCGAGAAGAGAGTCACACCTCGGTTCGAATAAACAACCTGAGGTATAGGCAATGTGCCTGGCCAGAAATTTTAAGTTAGCAATAAAGTACTGGGTCCCCGGTTTCATGTTAAGTCATTGGTGAGTGGGGCTGCAGCTTATCATTTTCAACAACCTGAGAAGATGTTGTACTGTGGTCTTGTGGATTCGGAAGCTTTCGGGTGTTCTGAAGTTGGGAGGAGCATCTGAGAGATTGTTTGGCTTGCACGTGTACAAAGGGCGTAGTATAAAAAACCACTAACTAGTAACCCTGAATCACTGCTGTCCTGTTTTGCTGCATGATCTTTCTTTCGGGAAAGCGGCCATGCTGTTCAAAGCAAAGAATGCAGTGAGGGGGAATCTTCATATCCAAAGCTCAGTCTCCTGGGATCGGATCATGGGCCCCATAATCTTCAGGTTGGCCATGGTTCTTTGAGTTCAAATTCATCATCTGTGGATTCTTGTGAAAACTTACAGAACTCCTTTACAAATCAGAAAGTAGTTAAAACTGGCAGTGCTCAACCAACTTCATTACAAAGGGCTGTTTCTTTCAATTATGTTCAACTGTGTGCCCAGGGAAAGCTCTTTGTGGAATCCAATCTAGTAGGAAGGTCCAGCTTTCAGAAACTTCTTGAGCCAAGCCGGCCGCTTTGTCCTGGAATTGCTCAATATAGAATTTTTCTTGGCAATGTCCAAGAGAAGTCCGTGAAGACCAAGTGGCAGCTAGAGCTTCTTCTTGTGGATCTTCCTTGTGACCATGAAGCACGTGATTTCTATGAAACATCAGATCAACTTTTGGAACCCCTGCTGCTATGCTTGGAGTCTTTGCAATCTTGTTCCTCAGGAGTGTTTGCTGATGGTCCGAGCAAAGGGGAAACTTACAGAGATGTAGTTGGTAGCCCATATTATCTTGCACCTAAAGTCTTCTCTAAGTGTTATGGTCCAAAGGCAGATGTGGGGAGTGCTGGGATTATAATTTATTTTCTCCTATGTGGGGTCCCTCCATTTTGGTGAGATACAAAGAAAGAGATTGATAGGAACTTGGGAAGAGTGGGTGCTGGGGAGCTGCTGTGTAAGGATCCTGGGTTGCTGCTGTTCAGGGGGGCGGGTTGGGAGTGTCTTATTACTGCCAATGGCACTATTGTAATATGTAATAAATAGTTAGCTGGTTAGTGGGAATGGGCTTGTTAGGCGGTGGGTGGGGAACATTAAATTGGGCTTCAGTAGTTAGGTTGGGGGATTATTGATATTTTCTTGGTGTGGTTTTCAGCTCAGTAGTTAGGTTGGGGGATTATTGATATTTTCTTGGCCCGGACCTTCCTGGTCCATTACTTTGTCAAATTATGGTGTTTGGGGTGTCCCAGACACCATTGGTGAGCCAGAAGGGCCTCGATGTCGGTGGCAGGGTGTCGTTGCGGTCTCACCGATCGGTCTCACCGATCAGTGTCTCACCGATCGGGCTCACCGATCCGTGTCTCACCGATCCGTGTCTCACTGATCGGCTTCACCGATCGGTCTCTCCGATCGGCTTCACCGATCGGTGTCTCACCGATCATTGCCGCACCCAAACGGTGCGACCGTGGGGTGTCGGGTTTCTTTCCCCAGTTTTCCCGTAACGCCTCCTTTAAGTCTTCATACCCTTTTTAAAGTGGTTTAAGGCCGTTTTTAAGCCCATAAATGATATCTTAAATCCCCTAAGAGTGGGGCGACCCTCAATTACCAAAACATGTGGCCTTTTTTCTCGGTGTCACACCCTTTCCCGTGTTTCTAGTTTAGTTCCTGTTACGTGTTCTTTTTCTCTGTTTAAAGGAAACCTATTAACTCACACCCGTTATAATTATTAAATCTCAATAAATTCTAACGTGTTCAACTGCCCAACCGCGTGATCAAACCACGATCCGCTTTTTAAGCACTTCGAGATTGCACATCCCGTGACTCTAGGATCGGGCCTTTATCACCGAAATCTTCTTCCTCGGTCTCTTTTGTTCCCTCCGGATGCGCTTGAAGTCCTAACTCAGGAGACGAGTTGTGCGCCCGTGCTGGAGCTCTTCCCGCTCAGCCTTCGTGGAGTTTTTCCTGCTGCTCGCGCGACCACAGTTCTTGGCACGAAGAGGAAACGTTGATCCTTGATCATCCGGGTAGGGGTTTTTCCTTCGTCTCTCTTTAACTGTGCATCATGCGGGGTGGGTATGATGATGATCCTTCAGGACGTAGATGAAACCAACTTTAACGAAGATAATGAATGAACCCTTTTAAAAAATAAAGTGGTGGGAATGGTGATGTTGACGTTGCTGTGTTACCTTTGTTTTTATGTCGTGAATTGTATGGGCTTATGTCCACTGAAAATCGTGGCTGTTGGTGGTCCTTTCTTGCGCACTAATGAAACTTTATTTTCTGGATGATCTCGTGTATAAATGGCTGTAACATGGAAACTAGTTAATCACGTAAACTTGGTTGATTAAATGGATGTCTGATGAATAAGAATCCCTGTGTGATCACTCCGGTTAACCAAACAGAAAGAAGGAACTTAATAGATGGTGTTGGTTGAATTCGAAAAACTTCCTTGCTCTGTTTTGGTGGTATGTATGGTTTCTATGTTTGATGCCTTGTGGGGTGACATAGAGGGGAATGGAACCTCTGGTTGAGGGGTTGTTGGTTTGAAAATCTAGGGCCGTGTGGAGCCGGTATGCTGGGGCTTGGTTTGGTTCCAGTACTTTGAGGGATCTCACGGATTCCTTTTGTTGTTGTGACTTTACAAGAGGACCGAGTGTGAATGCTTAAAATTCTACTTGACCGCTTTTCCTTCAGTTGTTTTGGCTTGTGGTTATGCTTGTTAGTTGCTCGGTAGTGGAGGAATGTTTCAAATAGAATCACTTGAACATGTTAACGAGAACGGGTACAATGGGGGTTTTGTTTTCCAGAAATGGGTTGTGTTCTGGTTGTGGCTGTTGCGTATTTGTGCATGTATGGATAGCAGCGAGAGTGGTGGTGTACGGGCTGGCTGTCTGTTTCGAAAACCTTAGGTTGGGATGAGTGCTTGATTACTTATATGAATAAAATGTAGTTCTTGTGTTTCTTATGTGCACCCCACCTATGTTGAGCACTTCGTGCCGAACACCCCCATTTAATGAGGGATGGTGTTTTTCCCAACATTTCTATGAGTGACTGGTTATTAGCTCATTTTCTGCTCCCTCCCCCAGGTAGCTCAAGATTCTTCGGGAAGGCTGTGACGACCTAAGGATTATTATGGCCTAAGTCTTTTCGGGCAGGGTGTGTTGTGGTGGTTGACCCAGGTGTGTGCGGGCAGGTTTGTTTCCCAAGTGTCTTCGGGATGAGGCCCAAGTGTCTTCGGGCGTGGTAGTGGTGGTTCTGGCCCAGGTGTCTTCGGGCGTGGCGGTGGTTGTTGTGGCCCAGGTGTCTGCGGGCGAGGTGTGTGGTTGTGGTGGCCCATATGGTTATGGTTGGGGGCGGGACAAACGCGTGATTGTGATGATCCATTTGGTTGTAGTTGGGGACGACAGTGGGACTGCAGTGGAGTTTGTGGGGGAGGTTTGATGTGTAGGATGTCCTAAATAACCAGTGGGAAAGCGGTGCGGGGTACCCAAATATCGATGTGCTATTACTATTACTTTACCTGACTTACGTTATTTGGAGAGAGTAACTTGATGAGACTGGGTGGATAGTTTTCTTGCTAGGTGTTTTGGTTACCTCTTTTCTCACGGGGCATTAGAATGTCTCCCCACTTGTGCACGATAGCTTTTGGTTTCCCTACTGAGTATACCTGTATACTCACCCTACGTATATAAAACCGCTTTTAGGTTTCCAGGGGGACTTTGAGGACCGTGTTGGACCTTACTAGTTTGAGCGTCGGGAGTCGTCATTGCTGTTTTTCTTTTCTTTTGGTACTTTTCTTCAGAGTTTTCTTGTACTTGTATCAGTTTATTTTGAACATGCATATAAGAGTGAATTTTTGACTTTACTTTTACTTTGAGTTTTTGGAGTTTGGGTTTTACCATCTTATCTCTCGATCTTGTTTTACAAAAAAGGTATGCCTTCCATACCACGTGAGATTCTATACCCTTGGTGCTAGTCGCCACTCCGGGACCTATTGAAGGCGGGACTCGGGGGTCATTATCTCTCCTTCAACTTGAAGAAGGGTTTAAAAGTTTGCTGTTCCTTCCCTCATCTTGGTGAAGGCGGGCCGTGACAGTTCTTCTCTTATCTTTCTTCCTTTTCTTCTTCTTCTTTTCTGTTATTGCTGTAACCTGCATTGCTGGTATCAATTGAATTCTCTCTTTTCAACTCTCCCGCATCTGGATTCCTATCAATTGGTGCTTTCAGTGAGAGAGAATCGCTGTCGGAGAGAGAGGTTCTAGAGAGAGAAACTCAAGAAAGAGGTTCCTGATCGAAAAATTCCGGAAGAAGCTGACACAGCAGCTTAGGCGAACACAATAGACGCAACAACTTCTTGATCGAGTGTTTAAGTAGCTGACGTTGTAACTGTTTCTGCGCACATGGAGATTCAGCTGTAGGAACTCAATGCGACAATGGCCAAACTAGACAGGGGCATGGAGGAGTGGTAGGCAACCGTGCAAATGAAGATGCTGGTTTTTACAGGAAATGATCCGGAGTCTTGGATCACTAAAGTTGAGAATTATTTTTCGATCCACCAAACTCCGGAAGTGATGAAGGTACTGAGGGCGTGATTGTAACACCCCGCCCCTTCTCATTGGCTTGGGAAGAGGCGAAATGGTTCTGGCCTTAGGTGACATCCCCAAGACACCACAAACTGACAATAAATGCCAAGGGCATTAAAGGATAGTGGGGACGATTTGCCCTGAAAATACAAAACTTGTCAAGAGACATACAACATCCCATAATAGACTAAATGATGCATGTAAATAAACCACATAACTCAATACAATACCAATACAGAAAACATCACAGTACAACGCGAAAAAGAAAAGAAAATGCAATGCTACGACTCTAAGTAGAAAGACATCGACACCAAAGTGGCACCATCCCAGACCAAGATGCAGACACTCCCAAGCTCCAACTTCAGTAACCAAACCATGATGTCAAGGATCACTACTAGAGAAGTACGACACGTGATGCTTCCTTATATCTTGGTAGGCGACATCTGCAAATACATAAAAGTACCCAAGTAGAGGGTGAGTACAAAACTCAAGTAGGATTTTTCCAAAGACTTCCCATCACACGCCACTAGAACAAGAGATTAGCATATTTTAATAAAACAGGAGAAAAGCAGATATGCAAAACAGGCCAAACTATAAACAACTTTCATATAATAAAACATCAAGATTAAATTCTTAAAACAATTTCATTTCTATTGGCATAATTAACTCAATTTCACACCCACACACACACACAATGCATGCAACCATGGACCTCCCTATACCCGTGAGTGGTAAGTCATCCTATCACCATGCCGTCACTTGGTAACCAACTTGACGGTGGTACTTCCGGTCATGATTTGTCCCAAATTATCATTATTTGATGGTGGTACTTCCAACCATTACCCATCCCAAATTATTATTATTTGACGGTGGTACTTCCGACCATTATCTGTCCCACATAAACATGAACACACACCACACCTTTATGCCAAAATTACCAATAAAAGATTCATTTAACAAAATCCTATCTTTCAAAACCCACCCTATTGAAATCACATCACCAGGGGTTTTTCAATCAATTTCACAAGAGATTTCCAACACAACATAAATATGATTTAAAAAAGATCAAGCCAACAAGTTCTAGAACGATGGAGTGGGAGAGAAGCCACCTACCTCGATAAGATTAGCTTAAAGGATCCAAGATGATTCCGCGGATTAAACCTTTTTGTCTTCCGTTCCTTTACCAAAATCCAAGAAGATCTGGTGAACACAAATATGAACCCATAGATCCAGGTATAACAACACCGATCTATGGTTCAAATCAAGTCAACACAAGGAGATCCAACACAAGAAGGGTGAACGGAACCCTAACCTTTGATTCCACAAACCGCCGCTCAAAGATTCGATGTCACCAGAGTTCGGACGTTGAAAATCGCTGGAATTTGCCTATGGAAACCTTGGGAGTTGAGAGGGAGAAGAAAAGGACGTGTGAGAACAAAATGCACGCTGGCCGTATTTTAATTTGCTAGCGCGGGAATTTACAGGACATGTTACTTATATACATGTCGTTTATTTTCCCGAGGCCGGATACGCTGGAAATCGCGTCGGCTCGATTTTATTTTCTGGAAAAACCAATTACATGACGTGTAACTTTTACACGCCGCGTATTTGTTCTGCTGCGTTTTCCAGCAGCCAGCCCAAATGTTCACACTTCCAATTAGATTAAATCAAGACCCCAGAAAAAAGAAAACGCACTAAATGGCGACATACCTCAAACCTTGGGTGCTACAATAATTGTGTATACCAAATACATTTGGAAATTGGATTTTATCATTGACAACAGCTAAGCCTGAGATCACTTGGTCACAACTCAAGGAGAGATGCTTCGGGAGTTATGGTAGTTGACAGTGGATGAAACTTTCCAAGCTGGGATTAATTTCTCAGTCCAGCAGGCATATCCGGAGCAGGCGCAGCAGATGGAAATTGAAGCTGAAGGTCTGAAGACTGCTGAAGTAAGCTTGAAAGTAAACTGGTCCGGTCTGGAAAAGTTTGGCAAGAGGCCAACTGTTCCTAGTTTGGAACTGCCAGATGGTGTAAATTCTAAATCTAGTTCGAGTCTTGCAGTACACGGTGTAGTGAAAGAAGTGTATCCAGTCGCAGAACCGCCAGAAGAGAATGGGCAACAGTCGTAATGGAAGCTGCAATCCGTGCAAGTACCAACACTGGCTCTTGTTGCGATTTCTGTTCGACAATAGCAGGTGGAACAAGAGACGAAGCTGATGCGGAAACGCCGGGAGTCGTAACGACAAAACAACGATTTGGAGAAGAGTAAAAGGGAAAAAAACAGAACGAGAACACAAGGATTTACGTGGTTCGGGAATAATCCCTACGTCCACGGAGAAGCAGAATTTCACTATATGTCGGGAGCACAAATTAGAGGGAGATTTCTTAGAGTTTCTCACCAAGGAACCTTAGTCCAAAGTGGGCTACAAAAAGAGGAAGACGGTCCACAGTTTCACCAACCGCACAGGAAGTCCGCATCACTACAGTGAAAGACGGCTACCCAAGTCAAAAGTGCTACAGTGACTGCCGGCTGGAAGTCCAAGGAGCTACAATGAACGGCGGCTGGAAGTCCGCGTCGCTACAGTGCCCTGTTGGTATTGGTCAGTCAGCTCTGCTACAATGTCAACATTGCTACAGTCCCCCCCACCCCAAATTTGGGTTGGGGATCTTCGGCCCCCAGACCTCCGGAGCAAGGGCGTGTTGCCCCCTGCAACCTCCAACGAGCTCACCGCGGAGCTCGACCCGCGAAAGTTGCGACCTGGTGCACAGTACGGGCCACAAGCAGTCGGCCCAAACATTCAAACCGGATCGGGCTACACCAATTCAACAGAAGCAGGAACAGATAAGAAATTTGGCAGATTTTTCTTTACATTAGTCTATTCTCGGATTTTCGAAACCCTTGCTTGAGGCTGAGATTACCAATTCTGGATTCTCTGTTCGGCAATTTACTCTTGGTTTTTCGACACCTTTTCATGAGGAAATTCTGGAGCAGTTGAAACACACTGAGAACAAAGCTAAGAAGGTAGAATGTGAGGAAGGATGAGCAGGTCAAAAAGCTGCAATAAGAAGCTACAAACGGATGCTAATAGAATCTGTAGATGCTGGGACCTGGGAGGTTGACATGGGGGATCAAAAACTGCCGCACCGAAAAGAGCATCATTGTGTTCCTAAAACTACTGCTAAGGAAGAAGCGAAGTCTGCTGCACCATATCATTTTGATGCTTCCTCTGTTGATCTGGATGGATCATTGGTGCAAGCCTCTCCAGCACACAAGCTAGATATGGAGCAGAAATTTCTCTGTCACGAACTTCCAATCTTTCATGCCTACAGGTTGGATCTTCTCACTGCAGTGGGCAGGCAACTATTCCAACATGCTGCGGACACATCCAGGCACCTAGAATGGTTAAAGGCAGAGTTGCAGGAAATGGGAGTTTCTTCATTCCCCCCTGTACAAGTTGCTGTATGGCATGATACAAATGGACCAGGTTCTTTTGAGCCTGGATTCTGCATTAGTTCTCCTTCAGGAAGTGGGAAAACCCTAGTGACTGTTGGAGTGAATTAGCTGTCCAGGTTAAGTAATTGCATCTCTTGCACCTGCAGTGGGCTTAACTGTTGGAGTGACTGTTGGTGTGGCTGTTGGGTAGTAGCGGAAAATTCAGAAGCTGAGGCCGAAGATCTCCTGCACGATGCCATTAAGGGAAGGTTTGCTGTTGTTGGTGTTAAAGATCAACAAGCAATGGATCTTTTATTAGCTGGTGCTTTGGAATGCTCAGAGTTGTTGCTTCAGGCTGGTGCTAAGGTGTTGGCATTGCGAAGACCATTACTAGACAGTGAATTGGATTATGAAAATGAGTTTTTCGTACTGATGTTGTGGTTCTTGAAGCACACAGCTTGCAAACCACAGATGCTTCATTTTCTGAGACTTTATATGGCTTGTGAAGGCGAGCAGTGAAATGAGAGCGGCGAAGAATATTCTTCATTTTGTTGCTGCTTGTTAGCCACTGCTACATGCTGGAAATGAATTGCTACCATTTGCTTATCAACTGTCAAATCTACTGGTTTCCACCATTAAATCTACTGGATGCGACGAGATTCTAATTGTTAGGTCTAAATGCACTTGGGATTGCGTCTGCTGAGCTACTGGACAAGAACTGATGAATATTTTTAGAATTTCGAAGATAAGAAGCCACGAACGTGAGAGACTTCGGGGCCCTCTGTTAAAAATATTACAAGGTACATGGCTTAGTGGTGCATACGCAGTGCTTGATTATGCCCAAACTTGTTTAATTGCAGCTCCTGCACCTGCAGTGGGCCTAACTGTTGGAGTGACTGTTGGTGTGGCTGTTGGATAGTAGCAGAAAATTCAGAAGCTGAGGCCGTAGATCTCCTGCACGATGGCATTAAGGGAAGGTTTGCTGTTTTTGGTGTTAAAGATCAACAAGCAATGGATCTTTTATTAGCTGGTACTTTGGAATGCTCAGAGTTGTTGCTTCAGGCTGGTGCTAAGGTGTTGGCATTGCGAAGACCATTACTAGACAGTGAATTGGATTATGAAGATGAGTTCTTTGCATTACTGATGTTGTGGTTCTTGAAGCACACAGCTTGCAAACCACAGATGCTTCATTTTCTGAGACTTTATATGGCTTGCGAAGGCGAGCTGTGAAAGTGAGAGCGGAGAAGAATATTCTTCATTTTGTTGCTGTTTGTTAGCCAATGCTGCATGCTGGAAATGAATTGCTACCATTTGCTTATCAACTGTCAAATCTACTGGATTCCGCCATTAAATCTACTGGATGCGACAGGATTCTAATTGCTAGGTCTAAATGCACTTGGGATTGCGTCTGCTGAGCTACTGGACAAGAACTGATGAATACTTCTAGAATTTTGAAGATAAGAAGCCACGAACGTGAGACTTCGGGGCCCTCTGTTAAAAATATTACAAGGTACATGGCTTAGTGGTGCATATGCGGTGCTTGATTATGCCCAAACTTGTTTAATTGCTGCATCCATTGGAGAAGTAAATCAACATTGTCTTCCTGGAGCTGGATTGGCCAGAACGACTCCTGCAACTGCACTTGATATCAAGGACTATTCCCTATATTTTCACCTTGAGGACAAGGTGGCTGTTCATGGAGGGGAAATGATAGGAACTTGGGAAAAGTGGGTGTTTTTTGTATATGTATATATAAATATTTTTCAGTCCGCCATATCCGCAACGCCATCTGCCATATTTCCATGTTGGATTTTTGGCTCACCGCCATAAGCCGCCATTTACAACTATGCCAAAAAAACATTTTTCATACAATGTTTTATATCTTCTTCGCATATAGGACAACTAAACTTTCTTTTAATACTCTATCCCGACAAATTATCATATGTAGGAAAGTCATTTTTTTGTATCAAACAACATAGCTCGGTGTAAAATTTTCTTTCTTTTGAGCATCATACACCGTAACACATGTCACCCACAATAATTTCAAATCTCCGATTAATAGTGATAAGCATATGTCAATGTCATTATCAGGTTGATTCTTAAAATTATCATAAAAAACATTATGTATTTGCTTTTCATGCATAGTCAGAGGTAAGTTATAAATTGCCAACATAAGTAGTCATGTACTATGAGTGTTGTTTTGCACATCTTGAGGATTTATTCCTTCTATGGGTATAAACGATACACTGATGCTTGCAAGCTACTTGGACTCGACTCGAAAAATGCTTGAATTTGACTATTTTTTTCTATATGAGTTTTGTTGCGGAATCGTCGAGTGTCGCAATGACAGAATCGAGAAACGAAAGAAAATGCAGAAGAAGAAGAAAACACGCAGAACACACAAATTTACGTGGTTCGGGAATAATCCCTACGTCTACGGAGAGGCAGAATTTTCACTATAATCGGGAGCACAAATTACAGAGTTTTTTAGGTTAGAAACCGTAGTCCGAAATGGGCTACATATGGAGAAGACGACCCACTGTTCCGAACAAGAAGTCCGCGTCGCTACAGTGAAACGCGACCACCTTTGTCAAAAGTGCTACAGTGGCTGCCGGTTGGAAGTCAAAAGTGCAATAGTATAGTTGACTCCGAAGTCCGTACTGCTACAATGCCTGTTTGTGTTGGTCGGTCAGCTCTGCTACAGTGGTCAGAGATGCTACAGTGCCTGTCGTTGTCGGTTGGTCAGCTCGACCCGTGACAGTTGTGGGCCACAAGCATTTGGCCCAACTAGATCGGGCTACACCAATCCAACAAGTTCGAGCTCGAGTTGGTCGAATATTAACTTGAGCCAAGTTTGAGTATTAAAGTACCTTAATCAAGCAGTTAGTGTGCTTAATTGAGTATTGTATATTTTAATATATTATTTTTTCCAATATCTATTTGTTTAATTGAGTATTGTATATTTTCTGAGCTTGAGCTCGAGCACCATGTTGCTCGCATTTGGCTTGGCTTGTACACACCTAATTCCATTCATAGATAACGGAAGACAAAAGTTTCATACCTCATTCCCTAATTCAAGGAACTCATTATCAATTTTGTAACCATTGAGGAACATCTGTTGGGTGGTAAAGTTCTTTACCTTGAATTCTTTTATCTGCATTTCATGTTGATTGATTGTGTAGTTTTTGGATTGCCGTACATGTCTAAATTTTGGGATAATTGAAAAGTGCCATGAAACTTTTGACATATTTGATTTTTTTTTCATTGAGTAATGCCACATTGAGGCATTTTTGTGATGAATCCTCCTTCCGAAATAAAATATAATGATTAGGACAAACATGTATCTTTTTGTAGATCATACCTAAGGAGCATGACATCTGTTTTGATTGTTAGGTTTGGTGTGGAAATTGTTTTCCGAGTCAAGTGTCAGAGCTCTGAAAGTTCAGTCACCAGTAGCAACACTTTGGAGGATCCAGATGGAGGCAATTCACCAACACCATCGAAGTCAGAGTTCAGGCAGCGAAAGTCACTTCATCGGAAGTTCAGGAGGTGGACGGGTCAGTTCACCGGAAGCAGTAGCATGAGTCGAACAGAAGTTCGACAGGCGCTTCAGGATGTCAGATCAACGGATGTACGTTGGACGAATAAGTTCAGCGGATGAAGTACAGTGAAGGCTGAGTATGAGAATGTTGAGGAAGAACATCTATCGATGCATGTGCTCAGAGTGTCGGTCATGGATTCAGAGGATGCAGTGAGGCAAATGGTAGAGGTAACTACCCATTGTCGAACGAAATCTGTAAGACCGTTAAACCAAATGCTGATTTTCATGACTTAAAGTCACTGATAGTGAGACATGAAAGCTTTCCTCGCAAAGGAAATGTTCTCCAAAGTCCTCATGTGGAGCGGAAGATGGAGTGCACTATTCATCCAAAGTCCTCATGTGGAGCGGAAGATGGAGTGCACTATCGGATGAAGGTGCTGACTGGATAACCGGCGGAGGCCTTCTATAAGGCCATCGGTCCACATGTGTTGAGGAATGACAGACGACATTGACATGATTTGACAGTGAGCCGACCGAGCCAGACCTGAAGGCTGAGGTGGCTCCGAAAGCAGTGCATCTGGGCGAATCCAGGTGTTGGTGGCTGAAATGCCGAAGGGAGGAGCAACCGGAACATGCAATGATTAGCAGACATTGGCGAGACTCTTCCGGTAGTTTGAGTAGGGTTGTTGGATGTTGAACATCCCTTGCAACTCAGATGTACATTCGATGGTATGAAAGAGGTGATGTCGTTCTCCCGTGGATGTTAGACGAAAGTTTGAAACACGTAATTCCTTGTGTGCATTGTGTTTTTGCCTTTGTGCTTCCATGTGTGTGTGTTCATCTTGTGCTTGATCGCGTGTACGTTTGTCGGAAGGAGGACTGTGAGGTGTTCTGTACTAGAGGAAGCCAAGGTGAGGACTACTTGATGTTATGGTTGGGGTGTGTGGTCTTCCCAATTCCGGTCTTTAAAGTTGCGGGGGATGAAAGCATCGATAGCTGTGCTGCTACCTTTGGTTGAAGTTCCGCTGCGATGGATAACCGGCAGTACGAACTATCGGTGATTGGGGTTTTTTGTGCACATCATCCCCAACAAATGGTATCAAAAGGTTGGGCGTAAAGCGTTTTTGGTGGAGCAGTTTGTCAAGGACTAGGAAGGAGCATGGCCGAAAGACTGCAGAGTTCCTCATGATCAGGTGGTCCATTAGGATGCCAGAAGGATATCACCGGAAGACGCCAGTACCAACAAATTGTCTAGATATCGAAAGTCTTTTTTACTGTAGGAGTCGTGCAGCGTTTTCCGTTCATTGGGTGACATTCTGTAGCTTGGTGGAAGACTACTGAAATTCCAATGGAAACCGATGATCCCTTACGTTGATCGGATTTTGTGGAAGCTCACGTTTCTGGTGGAAAGCGTTGGATGGGTCAGGCTTGGTTTGACAATTCAGTTGTGGAAGCTGCAGATCTTGGAGAATGTCGGTGATGCTACTCTTGGAGGGTCTGTAGTTCCGTTGGATAGAGAAGTTAGCCGGAAGAACAACGAACTAGAATGACATGACAGCAAGGACAAGGATTATTTCAGTGGTTTTGGTCAGAGATGATGCATGTTCCCGGAAGGAGCTGTTAGAGGAGATGCCAGTCAAACTAAGGACAATCGATGAAAGATTGAAAGGTCTGTTTCTCGGAAGTTCAAATTTTAAAGGTTTCACAACCTGTAGCTGAGAGGGGGTGATTGAAAAGTTGTCGTGTGTTTGCTTGAGCCCATCTTAAGAAGATGAGGCGTGACACAGTTCCCGTGTTCAACGGAAGATGATCAGCGGAAGAGTAGGAGGAAAGTGGAAGAGCATGGTGGAATTCACGCTGTGGAGGGGGGATTTCATGGTTATGGAAAGTGTGAGCAGGATTCAAAGCTTTGGAAGGTGACAACCATAAGGAGTGCTGGCATGCCTGGAATCAGATGACTGAATGATGGAATCTGAGCCATGGTTGTCTCGAGCGCACTGGAGTGAGAGAGGCGGAAGGATGAGAATTTCTAAGTCGTATGAAGTATTGC
Organism: Viscum album; assembly: GCA_963277665.1. Classification (NCBI taxonomy): domain Eukaryota; kingdom Viridiplantae; phylum Streptophyta; class Magnoliopsida; order Santalales; family Viscaceae; genus Viscum; species Viscum album. Next base: position 74,897 of record CAUJRU010001779.1, read on the forward strand.
TGGAACTCGGTGGCAGAGAGTGAAATCTTTAGTGGCAGTGACTGGAGTTCAAGTTCCGTTGGATGCTCTTATAGAAAGCCATTGTACTTCAAAGCACCTTCATCAGAAAATCGAGAAGAGCCATGATGTATATGGACTGAAAGTTGGTCCGGGGGATGAAAATGAAGAGCAAGAGTTGAAGTTTCAGAGGGTGAAATTTTGGAGGACACTTCAGATGTTCGGGAGCAGGACAATTGTTTTCTCATCTATAAGTCTATGGGAGATGTGGACTTGGACCACGCTGAAGCTAGAGAAAGGACAACCTCAAGTCTCGACACAATTCTTTTCAAGTGTTTTCGACTTTGTGGAATGATCTTCAGAAGTTTGTCAGAGTGTTGGAAGGACCTCTCGAATGGAGGTGGGATCCTTGAAGGATCGAGATTAGGCAAAGTAGTGGGAGCAAAGGACCACGAAGGCCTCAGTTGCACTGTGCAAGAGTTTCAGTGGGAGTTTGTCAAGGTGATGACATCAGACTTTCTGATAGTACCTGATAATACCAGATGGAAGTCAGTTTTGATGGTGTCGCTGGAGTTCGGTGTACTGGAAGCTCTCGGGTTACAGGGACACAGTTAGATTGTTGGAAGCAGACGTTCGGAGGAGCAAGTCCATGGACCCAATGCGCGACGCAACTTGTTAATGGAAGTTCAATAAGGTTGGAGGATGAAAACTCGGTTCTTGTTTGCATTGGAGAAAGTCCATGAAGGCTTTCAGATGAGTTTCATAGGTGCAACTGAATGACAGATCGTGGTTCCAGATGCTAAAGAAGAATTCTTTCAGTGGGAGCCTGGACTATCAGAAGGAAGCATGGCGTGGAGAACCATGTGAGTGCTGCAGAAGGAAGGTGAATAGAAGCTGGTCAGAGAGACTTTGGTGGGAGCATGAGAATAGTCTTCGAGTGGGAGACCGTTTGACTCAACTTGCGAAAACAATTCTCAAGTTGGTGATTGTTAAGTTTGGTGTAATTGTTTTCCGTGTCAAGTGTCAGAGCTTTGAAAATTTAGTCACCAGTAGCTATGTAAAGACCTGTAAATTTAAGGGAATTTTTTTCTTAATTTTCTTTGGGATTTTACGAGTACGCAGTTTCTGACGGCACCTGATTCCGAGGCCCGGTGTGCCCGGAATCATTTTTCGAAATTTAGCTCGGGTACGTTCAGTGAACGAACGAGCGGGTTTTCCTAACTTTTGAACCGGTGCTCGGAATCGAAATCCGAGGGCACCGATGAAACCGCAGCACCGGTAATTGCTTAGGAACACCTTTTCTGGAGTTGCGTTTGCTCGGGTGAGGTTAATAAATAAATAGGTTAACTAAAGAATGAAATAAAAATTTGTGTTACAATATTTATTATCTATTGTAAGTAGTTTTAACCTATGCATGGATGTTGGAGTGGGGCCCAATACATCCTAACTCCACGTGGTAGGATATTAGTGAAGTGGGGCCCACACGAGCCCCACCCCTTCAATTCCATTAAACCTCCCTCTTGCAATTTATTGTGTAACACACCCGCTCCCCCAAATTAATGACATGTCAACTCTTGCAATTAATTGGATTGTTAAATGCTCTTCAATTAATTTAATTAATTGAATGAGATCTTTTGAATTTCAAATTAATGTTGGCATGTGTGTGTGTGAATAAAATAAGACAAGGTCTTATTTTATTTGTTGGGGATTCGTTGTGTGGAAGAGAGGGGAGAGCTCTTGCGGTCTTGAATGACATCTCCTTCCTCGTTGAAGAACGCGAAGAACGCCGGAGCACCAAGGAGAGACGACGTGCCGATCTCTCCCTTCTTTGCAACCGGTGTGGGACGACATCCTCTTCTTCGACGCTCGCCAACGCCGTCAACGAACCACTCTCGCGACGCCGTTTTCCGCGACAATCTTCTTTCGACGACTTCTTCGAGGTAGGGGTTTTAAGTTCAAATTTAATGGATTAAATTTGTGCCTTGTTTGTCGAAGTTGTTTTATGTTAATTTGGGCCGCCTGTTATCAATTTAACGGGAGGAGGTCGGACCGCCCGAACACGGCCGATCCTCCTCCCCCTTGTTGTTGTATTCGTTGTGGCTCGAACGAATGCGGCGCGGTGCAACGACACCGCGCGGAAACGAGGAACGCGGTGAAGAAGCGCGGCGCCGTCGCCCTGCGCCGTTGAGGCCGAAAGAGGCCGCGACCGGAGCATTAAGAAGGGCCGCGGCCGGGGCGGAGGGGCGCGGCGCCGGTCGGACCGGCCGGGCCGCGCCAGCCGGGCCGGGCCGCGCCTTGATGGGCCGGACCCGGATCCGGGTCGGGTCGACCCAGGGGGTCTCGGGCCGGGTCGGTCCGGGCCCAAAACCCCCTAAAAACGGACAGGTTCGTTCAAACGCTCGTAACTTGGGCTACGGACCTCCGATCGACGCACCGTCAGTTGTGATGCGATCCTTGGATCGAGACGGTCATTTCGATATATTACACTCAAGGTTTCGGAGAACCTTGGGTACGGCCGGGTTGGTTCGAACACGAAACCAACCGGACCCTCGAAGCGGAAACGCCTATAACTTAAGCTCCGGACGTCCGATTGACGCGCCGTCGACTTTGATGGTTTCCTCTTAGTGAGACGGACCTTTTGGCTTACTCCACTCGAGGTTTGGACGCAGTTGGAGTACGGTCGGGTTGGTTTTGACTTAAAAACCAACCGGGCCCCTGGGACAGAAAAGCTAATAACTATCAGACCGGGCGTCCGATTGACGCGCCGTCTGTCGCGTTGAGTTCCTTTTGTCGAGACAGAACTTTGGGATATATCAACTCTGGACTACGTGTCAGTGGATGTATTGACCCCCTTGGCTCGTGGAGCGGACCCTCCTGGAATCGAGCATGCTGTGTGCGGGAACCCTAGAGCTGGCTGCGATTGCGACGACGATGACAACTGTACTGAAATCCTCCGTGGGTTCGACAGCGACGACGACCGTACTGAAATCCTCTGTGGGTTCGACGACGATTACTACTGTTCTTGTATCCTATGTGGGTCCGACAGTACTACTGTTCTTGTATCCTACGTGGATCCGGCAGTATTTGACTCTGTACTTGTATCCTACGTGGGTCCAGCAGAGTAGCTGGTCTTGTATCATTTGTGGGTCCGACAGCTTAGCTGGTCTTGTATCCTACGTGGGTCCGACAGCTTAGATGAATCAGTGGCTACATCTGATCATCTCTATCGTCTTACGAAGAAGTATACCTGTGTGAGCTGAGTCTTGACTTTCAATCATTATCTTTGATATGATTGACTTGCTATCCTAAGTGGATTGAGTTGTGTTATCCTGTGTGGATTAGTTGTGCTATCCTGTGTGGACTAGATCGAATTTGGGCTCGAATGTTGGAGCCGAATTGGAATTGATGACTTAGGTATATGTATGAGCATATGTCTAAGTAGTGTTGGTTGTTAATTCGTGATTGTATCTTTCCTTTGTGGATTATCCATTGTGTATTCTGGGAGACCTTCGGGGGTCTCGGGGTCCCTACTGAGTAGCGTATACTCACCCCTGCACGGGCTATGCCCGCACAACGTTGTGTTGGATGCAGACGACGGACAACGCTGATCGTGGTTGAGGCTTGTGGAGCAAGTCAGTACCTAGAGGCGGACCACTGGGCGGGACGTACACGGAGTGGACGACTGGACCCGAGGAGCTGAGGAGGAGACTATCTGTACCCACCCTTCAGGTGAGATTTCCAGTGGACGGCTCGGCGTTGCTGCTTTACTTTTCAGTTGCTGTACTTTCTGTTCAGTTGTACTTTACTTCAGTTGAGTTTGTATTTTGGCCCATTTACTTTCCAGCACTTACAGTTGTACCCAGTTTACTTAGTGTTTACTTCAGCTTGTTTACTTTGTGGTGTTTGTTTACTTTATAAAGGCAATGCCTTCCCTTTTTATCGAGATTTACGCCTTTGGTGCTAGTCGCCAGCCCCTGGCCTAAGGAAGGCGGGCTTGGGGTAGTCACGGCACGGGTCCTGAGGACGGGTCGTGACAAGCTACTTGGGAGGGGATCCCGATGGAGGTAGTTCACCAGAACCATGGAAGTTCGAGTTCAGGTAGCGAAAGTCACTTCACTAGAAGTTCATGCGGTGGACGAGTGAATTCACCGGAAGCATGCATCGAACGAAAGTTCGATGGTAGCCTTAGGATGTCGGATTAGCGGATGTACGCTGGATGGGTGAGTTCAGCGGATGGAGCACAATAAAGGCACGATATGGGAATGTTGAGGAAGAACATCTACAGATGCATGCACTCGAAGTGTCGGTCATAAATCCAGAGGATGCTTTGAGGTTAATGGTAGGGGCAACTACTGATAGCTAAACAGAAGTTCGTTGGACCGATGAAGCAAATGCTGAAGTTCATGACCTACACAATCACTGATAACTAGACGTGGAAGCTTTTCTCATAAAGGAAATGTTTGTCAAAATCTTTAGTGTGGAGCAGAAGATGGAATGCACTATTCACCGGGAGTCGGTGGTTGATGCATAATGCATTGTCTGCTACAGGCGATCGGAGGTTGCACAGTGCACTAGAGGGACACCTGCATCTATTGGATGGTGGTGTTGACTGTTGGATTAGTGTAGCATGATCCTATTTGGATGATGTTGGGCTGAATGCTTGCGGCCCATATTGCGCACTAGGCAGTGTAGACTTTGGCACGACTATAGTAGCAGGGCTGGCCGGCGACTCCGACAGGGCACTGTAGCTCTGCGGACTTCCAGTCGTCGGTCATTGTAGCAGCTTGGACATGGGTGGCCGATACACTGTAGCGATGTAGACTTTTAGCCACCTTTTACTGCAGCACATCAGACTTTCTGTGCGGTTGGTGGAATAGTGTTTTGTCCTTCTTATTAGCCCATTTCGGGCTAGGGTTTTGTGTGTGCTTGAGAACTTTGAAACTCCTTGTAATTTTGTGCTCCCGACTATAGTGATTTTTCTGCCTCTCCGTGGACGTAGGGGTCATTTTCCGAACCACGTAGATCTCTGCGTTCGTGCTCTTCTTCTTTTGTTTCCGACTTTTCTTCATCCGCAAATCTGTTCTTTCGCTGCGACTTCCGGTGTTTTCGCAACAACTAGTATTAAAGGTTGAGTTCAGAATTCTCGAATTGAATGATGACAATAAAAGAAGAGAAGGCGAAGATCGATCGCTTTGATGGAACTGACTTTAGTTGCTGGAGGATTATCTTTATCAAAAAAAGATGCATTTGCCGATTCTGGGTTTTAAGCCAACGAATATGGAGCAGACAGAGTGGGAGCTACTGGATCGACAAGTTCTTGGAGTTGTGCGCCTTACGTTGGCAAAAAATGTGGCGTTCAACATCAGAGAGGAGAAGACGACGATTGGGCTGATGAAAGCTCCCGTGAATATGTACAAGAAGCCTTCTGTGAAAAACTAAGTGCATTTGATGCGACGATTGTTCAATATGAAAAAGGTTGAAGGGAGAATTGTTGCAAATCATATTAACAAATTCAACACCATCATAAGTCAGTTGACATTGGTGGAAATTGCGTTTGGCGATGAGGTATGTGCACTGATCTTACCGTCTTCATTACCTGACAGTTGGGAAGCGACTGTAATAACTGTTAGCAGTTCTTCAGGGAATACTAAGCTGGTTCTGAAAGATGTGCGGGACCTGATCCTTAGTGAAGATATTCGAAAGAGAGAATCAAATAGATTCTCTGGTTCTGCTCTGAACGTTGAAGGAAGAGGAATATATGTGCAACGAGACAGTCATAAAGGACGATCGAAGTCAAGAGGAAAGAGCCAAAACAAGGCAAAGGGGGCTGGTCTTACCCGCTGGACTAGCAGGAAGAATGGACATTCCAAGGAGTGCAAAGATAAACGAAAGGCGCGTGAAACCAGTGGAGCAAACACGATGGCTGAAGGAACTGATGATGTGTTGCTGCTGAGCGTGGATAACCCTATGGACTCTTGGATTTTAGGCTCAAGGGTGTCTTTCCATTCCACGTTGGAGAAGGGTTTGATGAACAATTATGTTTCTAGCAATTTTGGCAAGGTACATCTTATTGATGATGAACCTTTGCAGATCGTGGGGAAGGGTGATGCACAGATCAAGACCAACAGTGGGTGTTTGCTGGTTCTGAAAAACATGAGGCATATCCCTAGTTTAATAAGAAATCTTATTTCTGTGGGGCACCTTGATGATGTAGGCTTCAATACCACATTCACTGGTGGTGCTTGGAAAATTACCAAGGGAGCTATGGTCATAGCTCGGGGAGCAAAGAGTGGTACCTTGTACAATATGACAAAAAAAGCATGGACATGCTTGCATCAATAAATTGTGTCAGAGATTTACAATTGTGGCACTACAGGCTAGACCACATGAGTGAGAAGGGGATGAAGTTGGTGACGACAAAATGAATGCTACTAGAGCTGAAGTCGGTGGAAGTTGGTTTATGTGAAGATTGCATCCTTGGAAAGCAGAAGAAGATATTATTTGCAAAAGGAGGCAGAACACTGAAGGCTGAGAAACTGGATCTGATGCACACAGATGTTTGGGGGCCTGCACCGGTACATTTTCTTGATGTGTCATAGTACTATATAGCATTTATTAACGACTCAACAAGGAAGGTATGAGTTTACTTTTTGAAAAGAAAATCTGATGTGTTTAAGATGTTTCAGAAGTAGATGACCATGGTATAGAATGAGTCAGGATCAAATTTGAAATGCTTGAGGTTTGACAACGGTGGGGAGTATGACAATCGGGAGTTCAGAGAATTCTGTTCCAATAGTGGAATTCGGTGAGAGAAGACTATCTCAGGAATACCACAACAGAATGGTGTAGCTAAAAGAATGAATATATGACACTGAATGAACGCGCCAGGAGCCTGAGGGTACACTCGGGGTTACCCAAGACCTTCTGGGCTGATGCAGTGAATGGCAGCATATCTCATTTAAAAGAGTTCATCTGTACCAATGACAAAATGTCTACCCGAGGAGCTCTGGTCTGGTAAGGAGGTAAGACTCACATTTACGAGTCTTTGGTAGTTTGACATATATATATTGATGCTAATGCAAAGGACAAGCTTGATGCTAAGTCCAAACCATGCTTCATTGGGTATGGTGTTGATGAGTTTGATTATTGCTTTTGGGATGATCTCAACGAGATGGTCATCAGGAGCCAAAACGTGATATTTAATGAAGGTGTCACATACAAGGATCGCCATACAGCTGAAGATGAAAATGAGAACAAAGATTCATAGTGCAAAGAGCAAGTGGAGCTTGAAGATGTACCTGAGCATGAGATATCAGAACCAGTGGAGCCTACTCAAGTGGAGTTGAGGAGATCAACAAGGGTGAGAAGACCTGTGCAGAGGTATTCACCATCCTTCCATTATTTGTTATTAATTGACAGTGGAGAATCGAAATGCTTTAAAGAGGCAATGCAGTTGAAGGAGTCGAGCAAGTGGGAGTTGGCCATGAAGGAAAAATTTCTTCACTACATGACAACAATAATTAGGAGTTAGCACATCTGCCCCAAGGGAAGAAAACATTGCAGAACAAATGGGTATATCAAGTCAAGGAAGAACACGATGAAAAGAGGAGGTTCAGGGCAAGACTAGTGGTGAAAGACTTTCAACAAAAGGAGGGAGTGTATTTCACTGAAATTTTCTCACCTGTAGTGAAGCTTACCACCATTCCGGTGGTTCTCAGCATTGTGGAATCAGAAGAACTGTATCTTGAGCAGCTTGATGTGAAGACGAATTTCCTTCATGGAGATTTGGAAGAGGACATCTATATGCAGCAGCCAAAGGGATATGTTGAGTCTGAGAAGGAAGACCTGGTGTGCAAATTCTAGAAGAGTTTGTATGGGTTGAAGCAGACACCCAAGTAGTGGATCAAAAAGTTTGATTCATTTGTCTAAAAATGAATACAAACGATGTGATATGGATCAATGTTGCTACATGAAGTCTTTTGGTGATGAATATATTATATTGCTTCTGTATGTGGATGACATGCTCATTGCTGGATTATGTATGCAGAGGATCGATGAGTTGAAAGGGCAGTTGGCCGAAGAGTTCGAGATGAAGGATCTTGGAGAAAATGACAAGATTTTGAGGATGAAGATCAAGAGAGACCGTGCAGCTAGAACCTTGATGTTATCTAAATTGGAATGGTTTTGAGCAGATTCAGTATGTTGGAAGTAAAGTCGGTTTTTATTTCCCTGGCGAGTCATTTCAAATTATCAAAGGAGCAATCACCGAAGACGATAGAAGAGGTTGAGTACATGACAAAGGTTCCATACGCATCAACTGTTAGAAGTCTGATGTATGTCATGGTCTGTACTCGATCTGACATTGCTCATGCAGTGAGAGTTGTGAGGAGGTACTTGGCTAATCCTGGAAAACAACGTTGAGAAGTTGTGAAGTGGATACTGAGGTATTTGAAGGTAGTATCTCTATGCTTTGGGAAATGAAATTCATTGTAGGGGTATGTGACTGCCGACTTTGGTGGTGACGTCGACAATAGGAGTACCCAGTGTTGTCAAAGGCGTGCGGCGCAATAAGCCGCAAAGACTGTTTGGGGATGCGGCGCGAGGCGCAATTAAGGCGCAACTAAGGGATGCACACATAATTAATTATATACGGTTTTCAACAATATTTTAAATTTAAAAAAACTTAAATTCAATCAAAAAAATTCAAATTAAAATACATACTGATAATTTTTAATCAAAATCATAATCAATTCGTGGTACAACGAGGCGCTGTTGTCGGTGATGTTTTTATAGTCTGTTATGTTTTTTTATTAATATATTAAATATTCTATTTAATTGAATTTATGACTGACCCGCACAACAGTTTTGGCCTCCTACTCCGATCTCCGTCCCGATCTCCATCGCGATCTCCGTCCCGATCTTCACCGATCGCCCTCACCCACCCCCACCCCGAATTTCATTGGGGGCCACCCGCCACCCCGACTTTCGTCACCCTCGATCTCCACCACCCCTGTCTGTACCCCCGATTTCTGTCTGTACCCTAAATTTCCATCCTACCCTGATTTCCGCCGCCACCCCCTATACTGTCACCCCCGATCTCCATCGCCCCACTCTGCTGTACCTATAGGCAGTACCCATGATTTTTATCGCCCCCGATCCCAGCCGCCACTGGTGCGCCTTAGGGCGCCTTGCGCTTTTACCGCCACTGGGTTTGGCGTGCGAGGCGCGCGCCTCAGCGAGGTTTCACCTCACCCATATTGAGGCGCACGTGGTGCGCCTCGCCTTGCCTCGCGCCAAGGCGCGCTGTGGCGCGCGCCTTTGACAACACTGGGAGTACCACAAGTCATGTATTTTTACTTGTGGATGAATTGCAGTAAGCTGGATATCACAATTGCAGAAGGTGGTGACTTTATTCACCACAGAGACAGAATAAATTGCTCTAACAGAAGCTAAGAAGGAGATGGTTTGACTGAAGAACTTCTTGAATGAGTTGGGAAGAAAGCGAGACGAGAATGTATAGCACCGTGATAGTCAGAGTGCTATACATCTTGCAAAGAACCCAGTGTTTCATGCCTGGATGAAGCACATTAAGTTGAAGTACCATTTCATCAGAGGTTTGATACAAAATGGGTTGCTAATATTGTAGAAAATTTGTGAAACCAACAATCCGACAACCATGTTGACGAAGCCGATGGTAATACAAAAGTTAAGGCACTGCTGTGCCTCTGTTTGTCTCCATTGATTAATGGAGGATGAGAGGCAGAATATGGGTGGACACCCTGAGAGCGCAAAAGGAAACAGTTGGTATTTCATGAATCGTCAGCTTGAAATTGAAGTTGTGAATGGAAAACATGCACACCAGTGAGTGAAGAAGAGGAGGAACTCAGATTAAGTATGTTGTCTAAATCAGTGATATCGAAGCAAGTCAGCGTAGCGGATCTGACTCCAAGTGGGAGATTGTTGGATTGGTGTAGCCCAGTCTTATTTGGATGATGTTTGGCTGAATGATTGCGGCTCATACTACGCATTAGGCCGCAACTCCGCAGGTTGAGCTCTGTGGTGAGGTTGTTAGGGGTTGCAGAGGGGCAATGCGCCCTTGCTCTGGGGGTCCGGAGGCCTTTGGCCCCCGACCCAAATTTTTGGTGCTGTAGCAGCTATGACTAACTATAGCAGAGCTGACCGGACGACACCGACGTGACACTGTAGTAGTGCGGACTTTGGCATGACTACTGTAGAAAGGCTGACTGGCGACACCGACAGGGCATTGTAGCTCCGTGGACTTCCAACCGCCGACCATGGTAGCAGCTTGGACTTGGGTGGTCGAGACACTGTAGCGATGCGACTCCTGGCGTTTTCGCAACACTAACTGGGTGACCGGCTGGGGTCCTCTATAAGGTCATTGGTCCACATGTGGAAAGGAACGACCGACGACATTGACTTGATCTGACAGTGAGGTGACCGGGCCAGTCCCGAAGGCTTAGGTCGCTTCGGAAGGAGCGCACCTGGGCACATTGAGGTTTTTGAGGCTAAAATGTCGAAGGCTGAAGATCGAAGGGAGGAGCAACCAGAAGATGGGATGACCAACATACATTGGTGAGTCTTCTTCCGGTAGTCTGAGTAGGGTTGTAGGATGTTGAACATCCCTTGTAACTTAGATGTACTTCCGATGGTATCGAAAAGGTGTCGTCGTTCTACCGTTGATGTAGGACGAAAGTATGAACCACGTAACCCCTTGTGTGCATTGTGTTTATGCCTTTGTGCTTGCATGTGTGTGTGCTGGCACAACTACTGTAGCAGTTCAGACTTTGGAGAGAACAACACTGTAGCTCCGCGAACTTCTAGCCACCAGCCACTGTAGTAGCTTGAACTTGGGTGGCCGCAGTACTAAAGGAGTGCAGACTTCCAGCTATCGTTCACTGTAGCACAGTGGGTTTACTGTGCGGTTGATGACACAATGCTTCTCCTTCTTTATTAGCTCATTCTAGTTAGAGTTTCTGTTCGTGTGTGAAACTCTGGAATCTCCCTGTAATTGTGCTTCCGGTTTTAGTGAAGTGATTCTTCCTCTCTGTAGACGTAGAGATTATTCCCGAACCACGTAAATCGGTGTATTTGTGTTCATCATCTTCTTCTTTTGTTCTGTCTTTTCTTCATCTACAAACCCCTGTTATGTGACTCCCGACGTTTCCGCAACGGTGTGTTGGTTGTGTGCTTGATCGCGTGTACGTTTGTCGGAAGGTGGATCGTGTGGTGATCAGTACTAGAGGAAGCCAAGGTGAGGACGACTTGACTTGGCTCCTGAGGTGCGAGGTCTTCCCAGTTCTTTTCTTTGTAGTAGTGGGGGATGAATGCATTGGTAGCTGTGATGCTACTGCTGATTGAAGTTCTGCTGCACTAGATAACCGATAGTACGAATTACCGGTGATCAGGGATTTTTTTGTGCACATCATCCCCAACATTAACTTCACTTGTTTAACAAAAATTTCATTGTCATTTGGTAACGTATCTTTCAAGAGAGTAAGTAATTTTGTGAAACCAGTGTCACTCCATGCATTGGTCGCTTTTAAGTAAAATAAAGTATTGATGATTGCATTGTAAATTTAGTACCACCTCCATATGATGACTTCTTGCACAATTTTCCAACCTTTTACATTTTAAGATAGTCTCAAAATTTATTTTCAATCATTGTTGTCATTTCTTCAATGCGATCTAAATCATAACATGTACTTGTGTTGAAATAATGTGATGCATAACTCATATTGTTATTCCATTCACTACATTCATTGACCTATTTTCCATGTTTAGTTCACCATGTGTAGTTATGATCAATTCCTTGAACAAGTAAAGTGTTCTTCCAACTCATTTGCACAAATTTGCCCGGAGTAACTACAATGTAAAGTCACACACATAACTTTTGAGGTGTTGTTTGTATGGTATGTTGGAAATCTAATGAACTATTTGACATCATCTTTACATTCTTTCGACAATTGTTTTGCATCCTTCTATTTTTGATCCATATTTATCATATGATGTTCCTATAATAGATATCAATGGTGGGAAAATTATTGGGAACATTTCGAAAAAATACTAAAATTGACAAAAATTAAATCCAATATGGTTAGATTATTGCAATTGATTTAATTACATTTTCTATTTTAAATTCATATCTATCCAAGTTCATGAGGCAATCACATTTTTAAAGTCGTTTATTACATAAATTTAACTGTATCTAATTATCTATATTACCATACTTGGTTCACAGATCTATAATAATCATGTTTATTCATTCAATGCCAATGAGAGTAAATTTTTAATTATGATATGAATAAAACATAATTTAATCTTAAATCCTGATGATTGTATAATAATTAATAAAAACATTATTATGTTATTTATTATGTGCTATGATAAGTCGAGTTTGGAGTGATTGTTATTAAAATGAATTACTCTCTAAATCAAGATTTTGACAACAAGATAAATCGTTTTTATGGTACCTGGGGCGTTGATTTTTCCTATAAAAAGAAAAGTTAGTTTACTCAAATTGTAAAAATCAGTTATTTTCTGAATTTTCATCGGTAAATCCATCTTGTATTCATAATTTAATTTTTAGTTCTATCACTATTATAAAATTCTACAGCTTGACGAATCCTGAAAAAAATCAGTATGAAAAAAATCAAGCTGTTGGTGTATGTATCCCACATCGGACTCATTGTCTGATGTGGTATTTAGTATTCATTATAAAATAACCTCATGGCCTCCCTTAAAGAGGAACCTTGAGTTTTGGGTCTCCACTCTCTTATCATTCTACATGATATCTGAGGGTGTTCTCTAACCCGAGCCCTTCCTCTCATTTTTTCCCCGGCTAGGGTTTCCAGCAATTCTCCTCGGTGGAGGGCGGCGGCCCTCGGCCCTTTGGTCACCATCACCGCCGCCCCTGCCATCTTTCGGGTGCTCCTGCGCATCCCTCTTCGGCGGCATCTCCCGCCGCGCATCCCTCCCGTGCGCCCCTGTGTGACGGCCCCTCGCACAATGACCTTATTGCCGGCCACTCACTGTGCGCGATCCCTGCGCGCAACTCCCTCCTGACGGAACCCTCCTGCGGGTCGCCCTCCCGACGGGCCGCTCCTCCCTGCGCATCGGCTCGGTGGCTTCCCCCTGGATCTCGAAGGCCACGATCAATCTCACGGACTACAGGCCTTTATCCCTGACGTATCCCACCCAGAGGCTCCTTCCTTGTGCGCGACTGCGTCTCGTCCTCCGCGGCCCTCCAGGCCCCCCCCCGATGCTAGCACCGCCTCCTCCTACAGAACCCTCTCGGCGTGACCCTCCAGGTCGACAGTCCTCTCACACAGTGACCCCCCTGGTCGGCCGTCCTCTCATGCAACGACAACGCCTCTCTTGCTTCCCTGTGCGTGCCGGTGGGTTCCAGGTGCTCCCCAAATCCGACTCTTCTCCCCTGTTTTCCACCCCTCCTGCTGGTGGCCCTCCTCCCTGCAGTGGCATTTTCTACTTTGTTTTTGGTTTTTTTTTGCCGGAACTGTTGCTGCCCAGGCTCCTGGATTTTCTCCGACATCTTCTCTGAAGAATTCAACCTTCCGCTCCATCGATCGACCCTGACAGTGTGGCTTTTCCCAACGCTTTATCGACCGGCCTGCCAGCGCGTCTTTCTCAGAGTCCCGTCGACCGGCCTCCGCCTGCACGGTTCTTCTGTTGCGCCTCAACATCTTTCAGGACCATCTTCAACCATCCATCTTTTTCATCTCAAGGGGGAGGTGCGATCTTGAGAGGGAGCTGCAATCGCGGATTTCTTTTTTGTTTTGTCTTGTTTTGTAATCAAGCTGGGCATGTTCAGTTTGAGGGGGAGTGTTTGCAGCGTCTGTTGATTTCTTTATTTTTCTTTATGTGTTCAAGCTAGGTACACCTAGATTGAGGGGGGGGGAGTGTTGAAGTTTGTATCCCACATCGGACTTATGGTCTGATATGGTCTTTAGTATTTATTATAAAATAACTTCAAGGGCTTCCTTGGAGAGGAATCTTGGGTTTTGGGTCTTCACTCTTTTATCATTCTACACAAGCAATCACTAAAATAATTCACATAACATGTTTTAAAAACCCTATCAAAACCCTAATAAAAATATATTCCAATTTTTTTTTTATCAAAATACAATTATCAACTTATCTATCTCAAAGTTCAACCCTCAAATATTGAAAAAGTTGATTATCACATAAACAAATTAATTTAAAACAGTTAGTGTACAAAAATTATTAAAAGTTGCTTCTTTCATGGAAAACAAATAAAACATATATATATATATATTGTTGGAGTCTGCATTCCACATCGGACTTGAGGTCCGGTGTGGTCTTTGTTATTTGTTATAAAAGCACCCCAAGGGCTCCTTTAGAGAGTACACCTTGGGGGTTCGGGTTTCTCTCTTTTTATTCCTCTACATGGTATCAAAGGGTTTTCTAACCCGATCCCTCCCTCCCGCCCAGGGTTTTCCGACATCAAGCCCCCCCGCGGGGGGCGGCGGCCTCGGTGGCCATAGGTTTTATGCCGCTGCCCCTTCGCCTCGTGGCCCTCCTGCCCTAAGTGGATCGCTTCTTCCTGGCGCTTCTGCCCCGGTCCGGTTCCCCTCTGCCTTTGCCCTTCCCGGCGGGTCTCCCTCCCATGCGGACTCCCGACGCAGCTGCTCCCGCGACGCCTCCCCGTCGGTCCCGGCAACCACGGCTCCCTGCGCCTCCCGCTGCTGCCCGCGACGCCTCCCGTCGCGCCTTCTGTCGCCCCCCGCGGTCCCGCTGCGCGCCCATCCCGGCGCCCGCTCCTCCTGCGCGCGAACCCTTCCCGCCGCGGCTCCTCCCGGCGACGGGCTTCCTTGCCCGGCGGTTCTCCCGCCTTCCCCGGCGCGGCTCCCCGCCCCGACGCCCTCGCCCAGCGGCTCACCTCCCGCGATCCTGTCTGCCCTGCGCTACTGCATCTCGCCGTCGCGGGTCCTCGTCATCCCGACGGCGCTCCAGACTCTCTCCTGGCAATCCCGAGCGGGATTCCTCCCAGCGCGATAGCCCCGCCTCCCTCCCTCTGGCCGGCAGATCTGTCGGCCTCGCCCCCCTGCCGGCGATCTCTCCCAAGCAGCGGATCTGCCCCTGCCGGTTCTTTGTCCCCCCGACGACCGGCCTCCATTCCTGCCGGCTCCTTCGGCAGCAGCTGGCCTCAAGCCTCGTCGGCCCCTCTGTGCGACAGCGGACCTCCATTCCCGGCCAGCTTCCAGCGCTGCCTCCCGCTGTCCTGATCCCTCGCCGACCTCCTCCTGCCCTCCTCTTCCGGCCGCCAGCCGACTCCAGTTTCTCCCAGCGGCTGCCCAGCTTCAAGTTTCGGCTCTCCGGCACCTCCTGCGGCATCCCCGCCTCGCCGACATCTCCTGACGACTTCAGGCAGCCGCATCTCTATCCACCGGCACGCCCATTCGCAGGCGCAGCAGCTCGACCACCTAGGATTTGGGCCCGTTGGCGCCACCAGATCCCGCAACAATTCTGCGGAATCCCCGCCTCCCGTCGTCGGCCCCGCAAGTGCGGTTTTCCCGGTGCTAGTTTGGATTTCTCGGCATTTCATCGACCGGCCCCACTAGTGCGGCATTCCTGGCGTTCCGTCAACCGGTCGGTCTGAGTGGTTTCTTCTGCTGCGCCCGCATCCTCATCCATCCATCATTTTGAGGAGGAGCTGCGATCGTGAGGGGGAGCATCAGTCTTCCGGCCTTTTTTTTTTGTCTTGTTTTGTTATCAAGCTGGGCATGTCTAGCTTGAGGGGGAGTGTTAGCGTCTGTTTTGTTGCTTTCTTTTCATTATGTGTCCAAGCTAGGTACACCTAGCTTGAGGTGGAGTGTTGGAGTCTGCATCCCACATCGGACTTGAGGTCCGGTGTGGTCTTTGTTATTTGTTATAAAAGCACCCCAAGGGCTCCTTTAGAGGGTACACCTTGGGGGTTCGAGTTTCTCTCTTTTTATTCCTCTACATATATAATAACTGTAGTTGGGTGAATTCCCCTTACCTCAATGTGAGGTGAGGACATCCTTTTATAGATTAGGAAACAAATGTACAGGATGGGTAAGTCCGATGTGGGACTCACCCATTTACACTTAAATGGGTTCCAACACTCCCCCTCAAGCTGGACATGCCCAGATTGGATAGAGTCCCACAAATAGAAAAAGACAACAAAGACACAGGACCATCTCAGACTCCCCCTCAAGCTGGGCCTGGGAGGCTGTGAATACCCAGCCGGGTAGTGAGAGACTCAAGGCGAGCTCCGGGAAGACCCTTGGTGAAGAGATCGGCAAGCTGATCGGCCGTCGGAATATGGCCGAAGCCGATATGGTGCTGCTCCAGATGGTGGCGGAGAAAGTGACAGTCCACCTCGATATGCTTCGTCCGTTCATGGAAGACGGGATTCGATGCAATCTTCGTGGCGGCCTGATTGTCACACCAGATATGAGCAGGAGTCGATGCGGGGAAACCGAGCTCATGGAGGAGATGACGAAGCCAGAGGATCTCAGTAGTGACGGTGGCCATGGCCCGATACTCGGCCTCGGCACTCGACCGGGAGACGACAGTCTGCTTCTTGCTGCGCCAAGAGATGAGATTGCCGGCAAAGAACACGGCGAAACCCGAAGTAGACCTGCGGGTAGCGAGGCAGCCGGCATAGTCCGCATCACAGAAGGCCTCAACATCCATGTGAGCCTGATGGGAGTACTGAAGGCCACGGGCAGGGTCTTTCTTGATGTATTTGGCAATGCGAAGGACAGCATCCCACTGAGAGCGGGTGGGATGTTCCATGAACTGGCTGACTTTGCCAACGGCACATGCAATGTCAGGACGTGTCATGGTGAGGTAGTTGAGTTTCCCGACCAGGCGGCGATAGCTCTCGGGATGAGGAAAGGGTTCCGAGTCAGAATGAAGGGAGCGTTCCCCAGGCTCAAGGGGAGTGTCCACTGCAGTGGCGGTGCTCAACCCGGCATCCTGCAAGATATCAAGAGCATACTTGCGCTGACAGAGAGAAATAGTGTCCGCAGTCCGGGAGACCTCGATGCCAAGGAAGTAAGTGAGGGGACCAAGATCCTTGGTGTGAAAATGCTGGTGAAGATGCGCCTTAAGACTGGCGAT
This sequence comes from Viscum album, assembly GCA_963277665.1. Lineage (NCBI taxonomy): Eukaryota > Viridiplantae > Streptophyta > Magnoliopsida > Santalales > Viscaceae > Viscum > Viscum album. Next base: position 92,042 of record CAUJRU010001779.1, read on the forward strand.
GCCTCTGGAGTCGCTCCCTGTGATGATGATGTCATCCACATAAACCACAAGCAAGATACAGCCATGCGCCGTCGTACGGAAGAAGACGGTGTGATCCTTCATACTGCGAGATAGGCCAAAGGCTGTGACGACCGTGCTGAAGCGGCCAAACCAAGCCCGAGGAGACTGCTTGAGGCCGTAGAGGGAGCGGCGGAGACGGCAGACATGGCGGTCGGCACCAGAGGCCGAAAAACCAGGAGGCTGCTGGAGGTAGACCTCTTCATCAAGAAAGCCATGGAGAAAAGCATTTTTAACATCCAGTTGATGAAGCGGCCAATGATGATGAGCAGCTAGCGAAAGGAAAAGGCGGACCGAGGCCATCTTGGCGACTGGAGAGAAGGTCTCAAAGTAGTCGATGCCATACGTCTGAGCAAAGCCCTTGGCGACAAGCCGGGCTTTGAGGCGGCAAAGAGAGCCATCGGGATTGAGACGGATAGTGAAAATCCATTTACAACCGACCGCCTGTTTGCCCACCGGAAGTGGAACAAGATCCCATGTATGGTTGGCATCCAGAGCCTGCAATTCATCCCTCATGGCGGCAAGCCACCCGGGGTGAGATTTTGCTTCACCGACTGTCCGAGGAAGCGATACGGTCTCCAAGGCTGACAGACCCCTGTAGGAAGATACAAAGAGAGGAGTAGTCTGACAGGAGCGAGTACCTTTCCGAAGCGCAATCGGCTCGTCCGCGGGAGCGGGGACAGGAGCAGCAGACGAAGCAGGAACAAGGTGGTCCTCGGCCGGGATGGGAGGTACAACCGATGGACGACGGGAGTAGGTCCGGCCAAAGAGATGACCGGGAGGGGGAGATATGAGAGGTGGGTGAACGAAGAGCGGAAGACAGTCATCGATGGTAGAGTCAGGAGAAGGAGAGGGGAGAGTGAACGAAGAAGTCTCGACAAACGATACGTCGGCAGAGGTGATATACCGGCGGAGGTCTGGAGAGAAGCAGCGGTACCCGCGCTGAGTGCGGGAATATCCAAGAAAAATACAGCGAAGAGATTTGGGAGAAAGTTTGGAGAGATTGGGGCGAGTGTCCCGGACATAACATAGACATCCGAAGACGCGGAGTGGAAGAGAGTGAGGAGGAACAGAGGGAAACAGGGTATGGAAAGGAGTCTCCCCCTGAAGTAAGGAGGAGGGAAGACGATTCAGAAGGTAAGTAGCAGTGAGGATGGCATCCCCCCAGAAGAGAAGAGGGACCTGGCGGTGGAAGAGGAGGGCACGAGCGGTTTCCAAAATATGCCGGTGTTTCCGCTCGGCCACCCCATTCTGCTGAGGGGTATCAGGACAAGAGGTCTGGTGGATGATGCCGTGGGCGCGGAGAAACTGCTGAAAGTGAGTGGATAAGTACTCCCGCCCATTGTCAGATCGAAGACATTTGACAGGGATAGAAAACTGTGTTTGGATCTCAAGAAAAAATGTCTGGAAGGTAGAGAAAACCTCTGTCCGATCCCGAAGAAGATAAAGCCATGTCATCCGGGAATAATCATCAATGAAGGAAATGTAATATTTATACCCAGATTGACTCGAGGTAGCACAGGGACCCCATACATCAGAATGAACCAAATCAAAGGGTTTGGCGGCCCGTGTGTCAACTCGAGGAGGATATGAGGTGCGATGATGTTTCGCAAAGCGACACGACTCACAAGGAAAGGAAAAACGGGGACTAATATCGGGGTAGAGCCGATGAAGTGCAGAGGCGGAAGGGTGGCCCAACCGGGAATGGAGGTCAACGGCATGAGCAGGGAGAGACGCGCAGGCGATGGAAGACGGGCCACCGAACATGTACACTCCATCCCGAAGCTGGCCTCTACCAAGTTCCCGGTTCGTCGTCCGCTCCTGAAACAAAACAGAAGACGAGGAAAAGAGAGCAGTGCAATTGAGATCCTTGGTCAGTTTGCTGATGGAAAGCAGGTTAAAAGGACTCCGGGGTACATGAGCCACCGAGGAGAGGTGAAGGGAGGAGGTGAGGGAACAGGAGCCAAAGCCGGCTATGGGGAGAGTGGACCCATCAGCAACAGTGATGGCAGAGGATCCACTATAGGGACGGTAGTGGGAGAGCATACCTGCATCCCCGGTGAGGTGGTCGGACGCACCAGAGTCAAGCATCCAAGCCGGAGAACGATGACTGACAAGGGCAGTGTGACCACCGGAATGGGCAAGAGAAGCCGACGAAGAGCCCGCGATGGAGGTGGACCGGTAATCGTGAATCAGCTGGAGCTCAGCCAGGGAGAGATCCAAGGACGAGGGAAGAGAAGCAGCAGGGGAGGGCGCTTCACGGAGCGCAGTCTGGCCCCGGCGGGGGTGCGACTCAGGACGACCATGCAGGACCCAGCAACGGTCCACCAGATGGCCGAGCTTGCCGCAATGCTGGCAGAGGGGGCGAGGTCGGCCGTCCCCACGGCCGCCTCCACGAGGGCTGGGAGGGCGACCACCGCCACGTCCGAGGAGCGCAGTGTGATCAGGAAGGGGGACGGGTGGTGCAAGGGCCCGATGTGCCTTCTGCAGGCGATGATAGACCTGCGGGATATCCAGTGTAGATGGGCTAGCAAGCATCTCGGTGGCCGTCGTGGCATAGTCCGGTGCGAGGCCATTCAGGAGGTTGAAGAGGCAGAGCTGGTCCCGCTGAGTCTGCGCTTCGGCCGGAGTTTGAGGAATCGGCCAAAGTTCCTGGAGTTCATCGCGGAGACCCTTCCATTCCATGAAGTAGGTGGGGAAGGTCCGATCCTGCTGGCGGATATGCGAGAGACGCTGTAGAACGTCAGAGACCCGGGCCAAGTTATTGGTCTCGGAGAACATGACAATCAAGGAGTCCCAGAGCTCCTTGACGGTGTTGGCAGTCCGGGTGACATCCTTCACGGAGCGGTCCATGGAGTTGACCAGTAGGGCGAATATTTTGCTGTCTGCCAGCTGCCAAGAGTCGAACTTAGGATCATTGAGTTCAGGTGGGGGTTTCTCAAGATGAGAATGAAGCCCCATGCCGCGGAGGGACATCAAGACCGTCTTCCGCCAGACAGAAAAATTAGTGGCATCCAGCCGGTCATCGACAAGCCGGGAGGAGGCCGTGATGAGGGACGGAAGAACGGAGGAGGCGTCCATGGAGGGCGGGCGCTGGACCCGTGCGCCGGGAGGCGGGTGGAGGAAGGGAAGCAGCCCGGAGATGCGGCCGGAGGGAGCAGCGACAGGTGGTCGCGCTCAGGATGGTGCGGCCGAGCAGGGGCGGCGCGAGGGCTGGGGCAGGAGCGCCGCAGGGCCGAGAGCAAGGCTGGACCGGGGCGCGCCGGGCGCCGGAAGGCCGAACCGGGAGCAACGCCGGGAACGGGCAGCGGGTAGGGAGCTGCTGGGGGGGCGAGGGTGCAGCGCCGGGGCGAGGCCGAGGGCGAGACGCCGGGAGGCGGTGCGCCGGGATGGCGGGGCGAGCCGGGAGCCGGGAGCCGGGGAGCCGGGAGCCGGGAGTCAGGAGAAGCCGCCGGGAGCCGGGAGTCAGGAGAAGCCGCCGGGAGCCGGGAGAGGCTGCTGGAGCAGAGGGAGGCGCGGGAGGCGCGGGGAGCAGCGGGAGGCGCCGGCGGGGGAGCAGCGGGAGGCCGCTGGCGGGGCGCGCGGGTGATGGCGTCGGGAGCAGCGGGAGGCCGCTGGGAGTAGCGGGAGGCCGGCGAGAGCGCTGGAGCAGCGGGAGGCGCCGGAGGGAGGAGATCCGTCGGGAGGGCCGGCGCGGGCAGGGGAGGTCCGGCGACGGGATGGGCTGCGACGGCGAGAGGGAGGCGCGGTGGGAACCGCGGCGGACCGGAGGGCCGGGAGGCGAGCTGGAGCCGCGCGAGAGGAGGGAGGTTCGTCGGGAGGGCCGGGAGCCGCGGGGAGCCGCGGGGAGGGTGCGGCGTCGGGGAGGAGCTCCGCAGGAAGGAGCCGGCGCAGGCAGCGTCGGGGGGAGAGAGGGCCGTCGGTTGAGGGCGAGGGAGCCGCGCAGGCGAGGGTGCGGGGGCGCTGGGGAGGGAGGGCCTGCCGGGAGGGAGGGCCTGCCGGGATCAGAGGAGCGCCGGGAGGGAGGGCCGGAGAGGAGAGGTGCGCCGGAGGGGAGGGCCTGCCGGGAAAACTAGGGCAGGAGGGAGAGAGGCGGGGCCGGGAGAGTGCCGGGAATCCGCAAGGGAGGGAGGATGTGGGATAAAAATCCCTCTGATACCATGTAGTTGGGTGAATTCCCCTTACCTCAATGTGAGGTGAGGACATCCTTTTATAGATTAGGAAACAAATGTACAGGATGGGTAAGTCCGATGTGGGACTCACCCATTTACACTTAAATGGGTTCCAACAATAACTAATAAATTTAATTAACCCTAAACAAAAAAAACATGAACTTTGTCACCCAATCGAACAACCATGAACAAAACAACACTCAACATATTAACACACATGAACCCAATTAAAGGATCTGAATCGAATCGTGGCATCTTAGTCGAAGGAAACTTTGAAACCTTAACTAACTGTAGAGTTTGGGAGAAGAAATCATATCCACGAAACCTTGTTAGGCGTTGAGGGATGAAGACTCTTGTTGAGTCGATGATGGGGTCCAGAGAGTAAGGGAGAAGACGAATTGTAAATATGTTTGTGTTTGTGCACGTCGTATTCTCTTCATTATTTTAACGGACTTTAAATCAGTGATTACAGAATCTAATATTGTAAAAGGAATTAAATATTTGTTTCATTTCATCGTCATATCAGTTTGTGTGATAACCAGTACAATTTTCTACTTATGACAACCATGTGGATATTCTTAGTTTATTTCCTGTCTGTATTCTATTACCGTCAGTTTTTTTTTTTTTTTTTTTGTTTCTCCCGGTTAGTAGAAAATAATTTTGGGGATTTTTTTGCTTGAACTTTATTTTGAGTAGAAGATAATTTTTTCATCGTTACATTTGACATCTTTTTTGCAGGCCTCTATTTAAAAGATCACTCTCAGATGGAAGTATTCTATGTGAAAGTGGCTCACCTATGGTTTCAGCAAATGTTGGGGAAAAGGGTGATATGGTTCATCCATTGCCTGAAAAATCCGTAGTGGGATTTTCTGAATCCACACCACTAATATCAACTAGTGAAAGTGATATATCTTATTCTAGGTTAGTAACCTTGATTCCTTTGATATCTCATGTTTTATTCAAAGAATTCTGTCCTTTATCATGATGCTTGCGGTATGTTGGCTGGTTATTTTTTTTAAAGTAATTATTATCAATAATTTTTTTGGATAAAATCTTGAATTGGTATTAAATTTTGATCGTGCTAAATTTAAGGGTTACTTTGTTTTTGACTTAAAAATGGATTGTATTTTTTTTTGTGTACTAATTTTAATCTAATGCAGCATTCTTAACAAATAATGTCTTCAATGCCATTCTTGACACAAGTTTTTTATAATTATTAACATAATAAATGTATATTCATTATAATAATTATATAATAGTAGTTATGTTTGTCAAAAAAATATTTTTAATACATTATTAATATTGTTGGAACCCATTTAAGTGTAAATGGGTGAGTCCCACATCGGACTTACCCGTCTTGTATATTGGTTTCCTAATCTATAAAAGAATATCCTCACCTCATATTGAGGTAAGGGGAATTCACCCATCTACATGGTATCAGAGGGATTTTTATCCCGAACCCTCCCTTCCCTGCGGATTCCCGGAATCCTCCCGGCCCCGCCTCTCTCCCTGCTGCCCTAGCCTTTCCCGGCAGGCCCCCCTCCTATTCCGGCGCAGCCATCTCGCCCGGCTCCTCTCCGGCCTGTCCCTCCCCGGCGGCGCCCTCGCTCTCGCCGCCAGATCCCGCAGCGCCTCCTGCCGGTCATCCCTCCCGAGCGGCAGCCTCCCGTCTGGCGCACTCCCTTCTCCCGCGCGCACCTCTCCTCCCGGCGGTCGTCCCTCCCGCTACGCCTCCACCTCCCGGCGGGCCTCCCTCCAGGCGCGGCACCTCGCCCAGCGGGCCTTCGCCCGGCGCCCGGCGTCCGCCGTTCTCCCGCGGTGCGCCCTCGTCCCAGCAAGCCTTCGCCCAGCGGCCACCCTGCCCCGACGACGCTCCTCCCGCAACATCTCTCTCCAGGCGGCCCCCTCTCTGCCTCAAGCCCGTCGCCCCGTCGCGACTCCTCCCTCCCGCGGCCCTCTGTCCCGCGGCTCCCGGCTCCCGCGACTCATCCCGGCGGATCTCCTCCTCTCCCGTCGCGGCACATCCCGTCGCCGGACCTCCACTGCGCGCGACGGCCCTCCCGACGGATCTCTCCTTCCAGCGGCGCTCCCTCCCTGCGACGCTCCCTCCCGGCCAGCCCCACCTCGCCCCGACGGAACGCCCTCGGCCCGCAACCCTCCTGCCCTCGGCCCGACGCCCGCGGCTCCCGTCGCGCCTCCCTCCTCTTGTCCCAGCGCCGGTCCTCCGTCCCAGCGCTGGACCTCCCGCCCCGGTTCCTCCCGCGTCGGCTCCTCCTCCGGCGGCCCTCCTCCTGCAACCGCCCTCCGCAGCGGCTCTCTTCCCAGCAGCGGCTCCCGCCCGATCCGGCGCTCCCCAGCCCGTCTCCCAGCGGCTTCCCTGCAGCTACCCTGCGGCCTTCCTGCACCGTCGGCCCAGCCCCCTACGTTAATGGCGGGCGTGTCCGCCCGCGGCCCTCCGACATCACCTCCGGACGACATCATTCCGGCAGGGCCGCACCCTCACTTCCATTGTCGGCCTTCCCGAGCACCTATGCACTCAGCCGAGCAGCTCTCCCATCCTCCATCATCGGCTCTACCGCGCAACGGTCCTCCTTCATCCAGTACCCGTTACAGGACAACACTCTCGCCAGAGGAGATTGCTTTGGTCAAATCTTATTGAGCGACTGCGCCACCATCTTCTTCTCTCGCCCCACTTGCTCAGACTGGCAACTCCACCGCCTGTGTTTCTCATCGACAGACAGCTTGGATGTTTGACTCCGGTGCGTCGGAACATCTCACAGGAGACTCCACCGCCTGTGTTTCTCATCGACAGACAGCTTGGATGTTTGACTCCGGTGCGTCGGAACATCTCACAGGAGACTCTGGTATGTTCACTACCTATCATCCGTACACCGGTGCCTCTGCCATTACTGTTGTTAATGGCTCAACAATCCCTATTACCGGATATGGCACATGTTCCTTGACCCCGTCTCTTCCCCTGACGTCGGTCGCTCATGTTCCTCAAAGTCCCTTTAATCTTATCTCTGTCAGCAAACTCACCACAGATTTGAATTGTGTTGCTACTTTTAGCTCATCTGGTGTTGTTTTTCAGGAGCGGAAGACGAATCGGGAAATTGGTCGAGGTTATCTTCGGGATGGGGTTTACCTGTTTGATACCCCATCATCCCTTGCTTGCTCATCCACCACAGCCCGAGCCCTTGACCTCCATTCCCGCCTTGGCCATCCACCGCCTTCCACCCTCCATAAACTTTGCCCCCAATTCAGTTCTCACCTCTCCTTCCATTGTGAATCCTGCAAGTTTGTCAAACATCATCGGACGACGTATGCTCCTCGCCCGGAACCACGTGCAGCGGCTCCTTTCGCTCTTGTTCATTCCGATGTATGGGGTCCTTGCAGGGTTCCTAGCCAGTCAGGGTACAGTTATTATATCAACTTTATTGATGATTACTCCCGCATGACCTGACTTTACCTTCTTCGAGATCGAACAGAGGTTCTCTCAACCTTTCAGACATTTTTTCAAAAAATCCAGACACAGTTTTCTCTCCCTATGAAATGTCTCCGATCTGACAATGGGCGAGAATACTTATCCACTCATTTTCAGCAGTTTATGAGGGCCCACGACATCATCCATCAGACCTCCTGTCCTGATACCCCTCAGCAAAATGGGGTGGCCGAGCGGAAACACCGACATATCTTGGAAACCGCTCGTGCCCTCCTCTTCCACCGCCAGGTACCTCTTCTTTTCTGGGGGGATGCCATCCTCACTGCTACTTACCTTCTCAATCGTCTTCCCTCCCCCAGCCTTCAGGGGGAGACTCCTTTTCATACCCTGTTTCCCTCTCTCCCTCCTCACTCCCTTCCACTCCGTGTCTTTGGATGTCTCTGTTATGTCCGGGACACTCGCCCAAATCTCTCCAAACTATCACCCAAATCCCTTCGCTGTATTTTTCTCGGGTATTCCCGCACTCAGTGCGGGTACCGATGCTTCTCTCCAGACCTCCGCCGGTATATCACCTCTGCCGACGTTTCGTTTGTCGAGAGCTCTCCTTTCACTCTCCCCTCTCCTTCTCCTGACACTACCATCGATGACTGCCTTCCGCTCATGGTTCACCCGCCTCTGGTGTCTCCTCCGACCGATCATCTCTTTGGACAGACCTACTCTCGTCGTCCTTCCATTGGATAGAGCCATATCCTAAATACTGAATTACCCCCCTCAAACTGGAGCATACTCCAACTTGATACACTAATTCACAAGATTGACCAACATGACTGTTGAACTGATCTACATGGGTACCGGGGAGGTGTCATGGAAGATCTCTTCAATGAGGTGTATGGATGCCATGATCTTCTCAGCTATCAGAGAAGATGCCAGAACTGGCTTTAGAGAGGACGCCTGGAATTGGTCGTCTGAAATATGATGTCTGGAATAGGTTGTTGAAAGAATGATGTCTGGAATAGGTTGTCGAAAGAAGATGATGGAAATGACTGTTCGAAATATGATGCAACATCTTCAAAGATGCCGCGAAGCACAAGAGCAACAACTGAGGGTGTGCGGCAGAGAAGCCTGACAGCGAGTGTCTGGGCAGTAATAGCGGGGTTCAAAAGGCCTGGGCAGTGGTGGTAACAAGACAATAGAGTTTGGACAACATCAGGATGGTGCTTGGGTGCATGTTCAGGGGTTGGCGTGCATCTTGGAAGAGTAGGGGCCTGGGCATGCAAGCAGGGAGGCGCCTGATGGTGCTCTAGATCATTGGGTGAGCAGGGACCCCACGCGGCCGAGGCATGCCGGTTAATAATTTATTACCTTCCGGGGAGGGGTGAAATACATAAGAAAATACTCACATGCACTCACGCACATGGGGAGACTCGAACATAAGACCTCCCAGATGCCAGTCATGGTCGCTAACAATTGGCTTGTAACCTCACCTACAGCTTCAAAAGGTTAATAATAATAATAACAACAACCGCAAAACAACCACAAGTTGTGGCTTCAAAAGGTTTATGATAGGTATGCGCAGGGGTGCTGCTGTGATGTTTGGAATCTGGCAAGGTGTAGAGTTAGTAACTTCTATTTAGAGGCCTTGGGGAATATGCTGGGCATCCTGGGGGAATAGTCTTGGGGCCCATAACTGTCAGAGGAGGCTTTTATGGAGGGGGTCAGAGGGAATATACTGGGGAATGGAATGAGGAATATGTTAGGGGGGGCCCCACAGATGGTTAAAAGGGGCTGTTATAAATTGGGAGGGTTGGAGAGATTTGAGGGGAGAGAATTATCTGGTTAGCAAAGGCAACTGTGAGGCTTGGGCGAGGGTGCTGAGTGCCTCTTGAGGGGAGCCACGACTCCACCCTTCTTCCATCTTCTCTTCTTTCTTCTCCCTCTTATATTTTTGGTTTTAGTCTCTTTTAATACAAAGAATCCGGTGTTGGTGTCCTATCAAATTGGTCCAACCTGCCAGATAATTCCTGGGGGCGGAGAGCGGAGCGCAGCTGGTTAACTTCTGGGGGAGGACATCCCTGCCAACATTTTTCTCCCCGGGTTAATGCCACCAGAATTCACCACGTCACTGCCAAATATTAACGCTACTGGAAATTGTTGCCGGAGGCCTCTCGTTGCGGAGGGGAGTTCTGCCGGAAACAAGCATTGTCGGAGGAAAATGCTAGAAATGGAGGCACGATTGGATGACTTGGAACAACGCATAGAGCGAGCTGCAACAACTATTTCTAATTTGGTGGTGACTTGGGAGCAAGAGAGGCGGGATCAAGGTGAATTTCGGAAGGATCTGGCTTGAGAGCTTGCAGAACTTCACTAATCGATAGCAGGCCTGGTGCGATGCTGAGATAAAGTGATGCGGTAGGAAGAAGAACGGTCGACCTTAGTGACGGACCTGGCGGCATCACGTGATGGGGAGTCCGTTGCAGATGTACAACGCAGTTGGGAGCTACGACCTGCTACGCACCCCAACAAGTTGGTTTCGGACAATTCGGTGAGTGGAATTGCCTATGTTTGATGGCAAAGATTCGCAAGGCTGGATAGTGCGCGAAGAACTCCTTTTCCACATTCAGCAGACGCTGAACGAAATAAAGGTCCCCCTCACTCAGGTATGCATGGTGGGAAACACTAAATACCGGTTTAATATTGTGCTAGAGGTCCATATGAAGTTATCATGGTTAGTCTTTAGGGAGGAATTATTGGAGCGATTTAGCAGTTTGGAAGATCAACAATCTTACGCGACGATGATTGTCTTGCAACTGCATGGAACACCTCGAGAATACATGGAGCTAGTGTTGCGGAATCGTCGGGAGACACAACGACAGAAACGAGAAAACGAAAGAAAGGAATGCAACAAGAACACAATGATTTACGTGGTTCGGGAATAATCCCTACGTCCACGGGAGAGGCAGAATTTCACTATATCGGGAGCACAAATTACAGAGGTTTTTCAGTGATAACCCTAGCCTGAAAATGGGCTATAAAACAATGGAGAAGACGATCACTGTTTGAAAAGTGAGTCCGCTTCGCTACAGTGAACGACGACCAGCTTTGTCAAAAGCGCTGTAGTGGCTGCCGGCTGTAAGTCAAAAATGCTACAGTCCAGTTGAACCCGAAGTCCGCACTGCTACAGTGCCTGTCGGTGTTGGTGTCGGTCGGTTAACTCCGCTACAGTAGTCAGAGATGCTACAGTTGACAGTGGTGTCAGCTCCCAACCGGATCGGACAACACCAATCCAACAATCTCTCACTTGTAGTCTGATCCACTGCACTGCTATGCTTCGATGCAACTGATGAAGACAACTTACTTAATCTAAGTTCTTCATCTTCTTCACTCACCAGTGGCGTGCTTTCCATTCACAGATTCATGAAATACAAACTGTTTTCCTCTTGTGCTCCCATCATGTCCTTCATTATTCTTCCTCTTATCCTCCGTTCATCAGTGGAGACCAACAGAGGCACAACAGTGCCTCAACTTCTGTATCACCATAGGCTTTGTCAACATGTCTGCCGGATTGTTGGTTCCACAAATCTTCTGCAAAGTCAGCAACCCATCCTGTATCATACCTCTGATGAAATGGTACTTCAACTGAATGTGCTTCGTCCGGGCATGAAACACTGGGTTCTTGGCAAGATGTATAGCACTCTGACTGTCACAATGCAATACATTCTCCTCTCGCTTTCTTTCCAATTCATCCAAGAAGTTTTTCAGCCAAACCATCTCTTTCCCAGCTTCTGTTACAACAATATATTTTGCCTCTGTGGTGGATAAAGCCACCACCTTCTGCAATTGTGATATCCAACTTGCCGCAGTTCCTCCACAGGTAAAAACATAACCCGTGGTACTCCTCCTGCTGTCGACATCGCCTCCAAGGTCAACATCCACATACCCCTGCAATGAATTTCCTTTCCCAAAGCATCGAAATACCTCCTTGCTGCCCTTCAAATACCTCAGTATCCACTTCACAGCTTCCCAATGTTGCTTTCCAGGGTTAGCCATATACCTGCTCACAACTCCCACTACATGAGCAATGTCAGGTCGAGTACAGACCATGACATACATCAGGTTTCCAACAGCTGATGCGTATGGAACTCTTGCCATGTACTCAACCTCTTCTACCGTCTTTGATGATTGCTCTTTTGATAGTTTGAAATGGCTCGCCAGGGGAATAGAGACTGCCTTTGCTTCCATCATACTGAATCTTCTCAAGATCTTCTCAATGTAATCAGCCTGTGACAATATTAATGTTCTAGCTGTGCGGTCTCTCTTGATCTTCATCCCCAGAATCTTGTCAGCTTCTCCAAGATCTTTCATTTCAAACTTCTCAGCCAACTGTCCTTTCAGCTCATTAATCCTCCGCATACATGATCCTGCAATGAGCATGTCATTCACATACAGAAGCAATATAATATATTAATCACCAAAGGACTTGATGTAGCAACACTAATCCATGCCACATCGTTTATATTCATTTTTAGGCATAAATGAATCAAACTTCTTGTTCCACTGGCTCGGTGCCTGCTTCAGTCCATATAAGCTCTTCTGGAGTTTGCACACCTGGTCTTCCTTTCCAGACACTACATATCCCTCTTGCTGCTGCATGTAGATGTCCTCCTCCAGATCTCCATGAAGGAAAGTAGTCTTGACATCAAGCTGCTCAAGATGCAAGTCTTTTGACGCCACAATGCTGAGAACCACCCGGATGGTGGTATGCTTCACTACAGGTGAGAAGATTTCAGTGAAATCTACTCCCTCCTGTTGAAAGCCTTTCACCACTAGCCTTGCCTTGAACCTCCTCTTGCCATCATGTTCTTCCTTGACCCGGTAGACCCACTTTTTCTGCAATGCTTTCTTTCCTCTTGGCAGAGGTGTCAACTCCCAAGTGTTGTTATCATGCAATGAGGAAATCTCCTCCTTCATAGCCAGCTCCCACTTGCTCGACTCCTTCAGCTGCATTGCTTTTTCAAAGCATTCTGGTTCTCCACCGTCAGTCAATAATAAATAGTGTAAAGATGGCGAATACCTCTGTACAGGCCTTCGCACCCTTGTTGATTTCCTCAACTCCACTGAAGTAGTAGGTTCCACCGGTTCCGATGTCTCATGCTCAGATACACCTTCAAGCTCCACTTTCTCTTTGTATTCTGATTCAATGTTCCCATTTTCATCTTCAACTGCATGGCGATATTTGTACATGACACCTTCATTGAATACCACGTTTTGGCTCCTGATGACCATCCTGTTGAGATAATCCCAAAAGCGATACCCAAACTCCTCACCACCATAGCCAATAAAGAAACATTTTTTGGACTTGGCATCAAGCTTGTCCCTTGCATTAGCATCAACATGAACATATGCTAAACTCAACATGAACATATGCTAAATTGCCAAAGACTCATAAATGTGAGAGTCTTACCACCTTAACAGACCAGAGTTTCTCGGGTAGACATTCTCCCATTGGCACAAAGGGACTCCTGTTTATGAGATATGCTGCCATTTTCACTGCATCAGCCCAAAAGGTCTTGGGTAACCCCGAATGCAGCCTCATGCTCTTGGCACGTTCATTCAGTGTCCTATTCATCCTCTCTGCCACACCATTCTGTTGTGGTGTTCCTGAGATTGTCTTCTCCCATCAAATTCCATTTTCAGAACAAAATTCCCTGAACTCCTAACTGCCATACTCTCCACCGCTGTCAGACCTCAAACATTTCAGCTTTGCTCCTGACTCGTTCTCCACCATGACTTTCCACTTCTGAAACATCTTAAACACATCAAATTTATTCTTCAGAAAGTAAACCCATACCTTCCTTGTTGAGTCATCGATGAATGTCACATAATATTGTGACCCTCCGAGGGATGGTATTGGTGCAGGCCCCCAAGCATCTGTATGCACCAGGTCCAGCTTTCCAGCCTTCGGTGTTCTGCCTCCTTTTGCAAAGGACGCCTTCTGCTTTCCAAAGATGTAATCTTCACATAAGCCTACTTCCACCGACTTCAGCTCTGGTAGCAACCCTTTTGTTGCAAGCACCTTCATCCCCTTTTCACTCATGTGGCCGAGTCTGTAGTGTCACAGTTGAGAACCTCCGACAACTTCCAGTGATGCAGCCATGTTCATGCAAGTTTTTGTCATGTTGTACAGGGTGCCATTCTTTGCTCCCCGAGCTATGACCTTAGCTCCTCGGGTGATCTTCCATGCACCACCAGTGAATGTGGTACTCAACCCTGCATCATCAAGTTGTCCAACAGAAATAAGGTTTCTTCTCAAGCCAGGGATATACCTCACGTTTTCCAGAACCAGCAAACTCCCACTGTTGGTCTTGATCGGTGCATCTCCTTTACCCACAATCTGCAAGGGCTCATCATCAGCAAGATGCACCTTGCCAAAATTTCTAGAAACAAAATTGTTCAGGAAACCATTCTCCGATGTAGAATGAAAAGACGCCCCAGAGTCTAAAATCCCAGACTCCATCGGGCTGTCCACGTTCAGCAGTAACACGTCATCAGTTCCTTCAGCTGCAGTGTTTGCTCCACTGGTTTCAGGTCCCTTCCGGTTATCTCTGCACTCCTTCTTGACATGTCCTTTCTTCCCGCAAGTCCAGCAGGTTGGACCAGGCCCCTTTGCCTTGTCTCTGCTCTTTCCTCTTGACTTCGATCGTCCTCTGCGATTGTCCCGCTGTGGGTACCTTCCTCTTCCTTCAACGTTCAAAGCAGAACCAGAGAATCTGCCTGATTCTCTTCTTCGAACATCCTCACTAAGGATTATGTCCCGTATATCTTTCAGAGCTATCTTCGTATTCCCTGAAGTGCTGCTCACAGCTGTTACAGTTGCTTCCCAACTCTCTGGTAACGAAGATAGTAAAACCAGCGCACATACCTCATCACCAAGATCAATGTCCACCGATGACAACTGACTTATGATGGTATTGAATTCGTTGATATGATCTGCAACAGTTCTCCCTTCAACCATTTTCAGGTTGAACAATCGTCGTATCAAATGCACCTTGTTTGCCGCAGAAGACTTCTCATACATGTTTGCGAGGGCTTTCATCAGGTCCACCGTCGTCTTCTCCTCTCTGATGTTGAACGCCACGTTTTTGGCCAACGTTAGGCACACGACACCCAGAACCTGTCGATCCAGTAGCTCCCACTCCGTCTTCTCCATATCTGCTGACTTCACACCCAGAAGTGGCAAGTGCATCTTTTTCTGATAAAGATAATCCTCGATCTGCATCCTCTAGAAACTGAAATCAGTTCCATCGAAGCGATCGATCTTCACTTTGCCTTCATCCAGAGCCATTGTTGGAGAATTCTGAACTCACCTTTTGATACCAGTTGTTGTGGAATCGTCGGGAGACACAACGACAGAAACGAGTAAACGAAAGAAAAGAATGCAATAAGAACACAGCGATTTACGTGGTTCGGGAATAATCCCTACGTCCACGGGAGAGACAGAATTTCACTATATCGAGAGCACAAATTACAGAGGTTTTTCAGTGATAACCCTAGCCTGAAAATGGGTTATAAAACAATGGAGAAGACGATCACTGTTCGAAAAGTGAGTCTGCGTCGCTACAGTGAACGATGACCAGCTTTGTCGAAAGCGCTACAGTGGCTGCTGCCTGGAAGTCAAAAGTGCTACAGTCCAGTTGATCCCGAAGTCCGCACTGCTACGGTGCTTGTCGGTGTCGGTCGGTCAGCTCTGCTACAGTAGTCAGAGATGCTACAGTTGCGGGCCACAAGCATTCGGCCCAACCGGATCGGGCAACACCAATCCAACAGCTAGGAAACATAGCACCCTGTCCAGGTGGTGCCTTTGCCAGAGCGTTCTGGAAGCGGCTGAGGCTTCCATTTTTCCCTTTGTCACACCTTTCTTTTCACCGGTGAGGGATGAAGTGATTGCTGTGTCTGGTGAAGGAGCCGAAATTGTTGATTTACAGACAACAATTCAATCAGATTTCCTGTCAGAATTGAGGACAAAATTCCCTGGCCCATATGAAGCTACAATCGATATAGATCCGAAGAAGCACCTCAAGACAAGCACTCAAACATGTTCTGAAGAATTTGATAGAGATCTGCCAGCCTGCTTGGAAGGCACTTTCCAGAAGCGGCAAAGAAGACATTGTGCAGGGGGTGCAACTGTCAGTGGGCCATGAGAAGTTGAGAAATGGTTAGAGGGGAACATCCTAGGGGAATATGTTGTGGGGCCATGGGAATATTTTGGGGCATCTGTTGTAGGGCAGTTGGCTGTGGGCCATGCG
Organism: Viscum album; assembly: GCA_963277665.1. Classification (NCBI taxonomy): domain Eukaryota; kingdom Viridiplantae; phylum Streptophyta; class Magnoliopsida; order Santalales; family Viscaceae; genus Viscum; species Viscum album. The sequence continues at coordinate 108,016 of CAUJRU010001779.1, forward strand.
AAGTTGAGAAATGGTTGGAGAGGAATATCCTAGAGGAATATGATGCGGGGCCATGAGAATATTCTGGGGCATCTGTTGTAGGGTCCTTATGACTATAAGAGGAAAGAGGAAGGGGGTACTGCAGGTAGGAAGAGTTTAGTAACAAATTGGCCTTGGGCTTGGGTGGCAGATCTCGGGGAACTCCCATATAATTCTCCTACTTTCCTTCTCCGGTCTTCTTCTATTCCTCCTACACTATAATTATTGTTCCAATTTTGTCTTCATATATATTAAGAAGTCGGTTCTTGTGGGATTGCTGCCGACTCACTTTTGAGGAGGCGCACATTGCTGGGCTGCGATCCTTGGATGCGGGTGTTGCCGACTTTATCTCATTACAAAGGAACGCGCTGCCGAATAACCATTGCGGGGGAGGAGACGCGCGCTGCTGGATCGCGAACAAATCAGACTTGCACTGCTGGTCTTGATTTCAACGCAGGGGTGTACAGCGGCAGAGGACACCGCCGGTTCAATATGAAATGACGGAGGAATGTCCAACGAGGTGACTAGTGTTGGTCGACGTCAACATGATGCCGGTGCCCGAGCTCGGGACTCATTCATGGCGCTGGGGGAGGTGCAACTGAATTTCCTGGAATTACAATCGAGCCTCGAACTTGCCTTCTGATAGAGGGACAACCTGCTGTAAAAATTTCCCTGATCAAATTTTCCCAAGCTTTGAATCTTTTCGGTTTCTCTTTGGTTGCTAGGTTCGAGCGTCGTCGGCCTTCAACGTTGATTTTGGATCGTCATTTCAACTCAGATTGGGGTTTGAAAAACCTAGCTGTGGTAGGTCTTTTGGATCCTCGACATATGCTTATTCAACTTTCGAATGAAGATGATTTTGCTTTGGCATGGTCTTGAGGGTCTCGAGTTTTCCAGTCGATATGTTTCATCCTGTTGAGGTGGACGTTTGATTTCTCTTTGCACAAAGATCCTCCGACATCTGCTGGCTGGGTCAGGTTTCCCCAGCTACTATTATCGTTCCAGAATCAGTCAATTTTGAAGCTCTTAGGTAATTCATTGAGGCATTTTCTCTGTTTTGATTCACACACCCGGTCTCTTCAGCACCCGATTGTCTCAAATTTGCATTGAGGTTGATATTTCCAAACTCTTACCTGATTTCATATGGATTATCATCTCTAGAGAGCTTCGGTTTAGGCAACCAATCATCTATGAACCTCATATTGGTTACTGCGTTAATTGTCTTTGTCAAGACCATGTTTCTCATAATTGTTGCTGGCAACCAGTTGCATAAAACCTTCTTGGAGAGTGTCCAACAGCTGCTCCTGCTCTACGAGAGGATCGTTTAGAGGGCTTGATTCAAGAGGTTGCAAAGCCTAGAAACTCCCACATGTTGAAGGGCCTGATTCATGTGGCTGTTGGGTCTGATCCTAATTCCTCTTTGGTTGTTGGTCATGCCTTTGAAAGCAGTGGGAAATTGTGTTGGAGAGTTGTTCTTACACTGGCAGCAAAAGTGAATACTGCTGGTGAGATGCGATCCGAGGGAGTGGCAGTTGCCTTAACGGCTTGCTCTGCTCCAGGTGGTGCAATCTTTTCAAGTAATTCTGATTTCCCAAAGGCGGAAGCTGCATGTGCATGCAAGCGCCTACAGGGAGAGAGGGGCAGTGGAACATGCTGCAGCTATTCCTATTTGTTGGACAATGTTAGAGTCCCACATTGGTTTGCTCGGGCTTGTCATCCTTTTTCTCTATCTATAGAGAAAGGGTTCCACTTCTCATTGAGGTACGAGGTACGGTTCTGCATGGTATCAAAGGAGGCTACCTAACCCTAGCTCTCCCTCTCGTGTTTTTCCCTTTCCATCCCCTGCCTCCTGCTGTGCCCAACCTCCGCCCGCCCGCGCGATCCCTCTACCGGTCGCGACAGCCCCCCGATGCCCTTCCCATGTAGGACGCGACAGCCCCCGACCCCCCTCTTCTGTCGGCCGCGACTGCCCCCCAACGACATCCTTGTGCGCCGATCCTCTTCTGGCTGCACCCCTGTGCGACGGCCCTGACGACCCCCTTTAGTCCCGTTGCACCTCCCCTCCCACGCGTCCACCCGGTTAGACGGTCCCCCCACCCCATGCCTTCGCATCAGGACCCGTCGCCCCTTCTTGGTGTGTCCTTGTGCCAGCATCCATCCAAGTGCGCCCAACCACCATGTGGCTCCCCTGGCGACTGCACCTTTGCTCGCCACCCCTGATGTCTTCGGGCTACTCAAGCGCACCCATATGCCCCTGCTCATGGCGCCTCTTCCTGCACGTCTCCTGCCGGCCGCTGCCCTCTTTTGTCCAACAACGCCACTTCAGATCCGCGATCCTCTAGGCGCACCTCAACCTTGCCCTTTTGCTAATCGCATATAACACTCCCAAGTTCGGGCCTCCCAGTGCCCCTGCTTACCTATGGCGTTTCTCTCCGGCATCACGCCGTCATCAGTTCGTGATCACAATTTCTGCATATCATTGGCGCAACCTTGTCTTTCATGCTGAGGTCAGATTTCCCATCTCGGACTGTTCTTGCCGAGTGGGTTCTTGCAGCCTCTTCCCCATCTCCTTCTAGACATGGCAGCATCCTAACCACCGTTTGATATCCAGCAACACCTGGACCTCTCTACGGATGAGATTGCGTTTATACACTCTCATCGGGCTGCTTTGCCACCTACCTCTTCTTTGGCCTCAATTGCTCAGACTGGTGGCCCTATCGCTTGTGTATCTCGTCGATTGACAGCTTGGATGCTTGATTCTGGTGCTTTTGATCATCTCACAGGTGATGCAGGTATGGTTACTACCTATCATCCGTATATAGGTGCCGCTGCCATTACTGTTGCAGATGGATCTACAATCCCTATTGCGAGATTTGGTACATGCTCTTTGAATCATTCTATTCGCTTGACTTCAATGGCTCATGTTCCTCGCAGTGCTTTTAATCTTATCTTCATCAGTAATCTCACAAAGCATTTCAGCTGTGTTGCTATTTTTACATCTTTCGGTATTGTTTTTCAGGAGCGGTCGACGAATCAGGAGCTTGTTAGAGGCCGTCTTAGTGATGGAGTGTACATGTTCGATACCCCACCAGCCCTTGTTTACTCTTCTACCTCTACTCGTGCCCTCGGCCTACATTTTCGCCATGGTCATCCACCGACTTCAGTCTTACATAAGTTTTGCTTCCATTTCAGTGCCCACCTTTCCTTCCATTGTGAAGGATGACATGACTATATCTCCTTTGTGATCGTTCAGAGGTGTGATATTTTCAAAACTTTTTACTACGAAATTCACACTCAATTCCCCAAGCCTATTAAATATCTTCGCCCAGATAATGATTGAGAATATTTATCTTCTTCTCTTAAGCAATTTCTCAAAGATCATAGTGTCCATCATACATCTTGCTCTGATAACCCTCAGCAGAATGGTGTGGCCGAGCGTAAACGTCGTCATATTCTGGAAACTATTCGGGTCTTATTATTTCACATATAGATGCCTCTTTCTTTTTGGGGTGATGCTATTCTTATTGCCACCCATCTTATCAACCGTCTTCATTCTTCTATCCTTCAGGGGGTGAGTCTGCTTTTGGCTCTTTTCCCCTTTATTCATCCTCACCCTCTTCCGCTTCGTGTGTTTGAGTGTCTTTGTTATGTTCGTGATACTCGTCCCCATCTCTTTAAATTTTTCCCAAAGGCCCTCCATTGCATCTTTCTGGGATACTCTCGTACCCAGCGCGGGTATCGTTGTTTATTTTTTGACTTGGTCCGTTATTTCATCTCTGCTGATGTCTCATTCATTGAGAACTCTCCATTGTTATGCTCTCCAACCTCTCCCCATCCTGCTACCACCATCGATGACTGTCTCCCTCTCACTATCCACTCACCCACCCCTGCCTCCGTTGACCCAATCAGATGGTCTTCGCTTTGGCTCTGTCTACTCTCATCGTCCATCGAATATACCCCTCTGTCCCGACTGAGGAAACCATTCCCCATCTTCGTACGTCGCTCCTTATATGGGCATCGATGACTTGCCGATTGCATTGCAGAAAGGTACTCGCTCTTGCCAGAATAATCCTCTCCATACAACTTTATACAAAGGTTTCTCCGCTCTGGAGATGATATCTGTTCCTTGTACGGTTGCTGAGCCTAAATCTCACCCTGAGTGGCTTCAAACAATGTGGGATGAATTACAAGTTTTGGCCGACAATCACACCTGGGATGTGGTCCCCCTTCTGACAGGTAAACAGGTTGTTGGTAACAATTTGATTTATTAAGTTCGCCTAAATGTAGATGACACTCTTTATCGTCTTAAAGCTCGTGTCGTGGCAAAAGGCTTCGCCCAGACGTATGGTGTTGATTATTTCGATACTTTCTCTCCGGTTGTTAAAATGACCTCTGTTCGATTATCCATATCTATCTCTTGCAACTGCTCATAATTGGCCTCTTCATCAATTTGATGTCAAGAATGCGTTTCTCCATGATTTTTTTGAAGAAGTGAAATATTTACAACAACCTCCTGACTTCCTTTCCTCAGGGATGAAGCCTCATGTTTGTCGGCTTCGTCGGTCTATCTATGGGCTCAAACAGTCTCCTCATGTGTGGTTTAACAGATTTTGCACTGCCATCACTACCTTTGATCTATCTCAGAGTATGGAGGTTCACACTGTTTTCTATCGGCAAACGTCTTTTGGGTGCATCATGTTAGTTGTGTATGTTGATGATATCAATATTACTGGGAGCGATTCACATAACATTACCCATCTCAAGGCTTATCTTCAACAACAATTTCATACCAAAAACTTGGGTCCTTTGACATATTTTCTTGGCATTGAAGTCTCCCGTTCTCCAACTTGCATCTTCCTTTTACAACGAAAATATGCATTGGATATCTTGTAGGATAATGGCTTGTCTCAGGCAACTGCCATTGACACTCCTCTTAAACCTGGGGAACAATCTATCCATGATGCAACTTACTCATGCTCTCATCCGAATAGTTATCGACGTCTTGTGGGAAAACTCAATTATCTTACCATGTCTCGTTCGGATATTACCTGTGTTGTTAGCAAGGTCAGTCAATTCATGGAACATCCAACAAAATCTCAATGGGACGCTGTCATTCGCATTGTCAAATACATTAAGAAAGACTTTGCCCGTGGTCTTCGGTATTTCCATCACGATCATTTGGACATTGAAGTCTTCTGTGATGCTGATTATGTTGGCTACTTATTTATCCGGAAGTCTACTTTTGGGTTTGCGGTTTTTCTGGGTGGTCATTTAATCTCCTGGCGAAGCAAGAAACAATCTGTCATCTCCCGATCCTGTGCTGAATCTGAATACCGTGCAATGGCTACAATCACTGCTGAAATTCTATGGCTTCGTCAAATTCTTCATGAAATTGGTTTCTCGCCACAGAATTCTGCTCATATTTGGTGTCATAATCAGGCGACTAGGAAGATTGCTTCGAATTCGGTGTTCGATGGATGCCAAAACATATTGAGATTGACTGTCACTTTCTTCGCCATCATTTGGAGCAGAAACATATCAGTTTGAGCTACATTTCATTAGCTCATCAGTTTGCCGGCATCTTCACCCAAGGCTTGTCGGGAGCTCGTCTGGATTTTCTCTGTGCCAAGCTGGACATCCACAACATCAATGACCCACATTGAGAGGGAGTGTGCTCGTTTTTTGTGTTTTTCCTCCTATTTTTTTTGTGGGACTCTTCTTCTAAGCTAATAATCTGTTCTAGTTTGAGGGGGAGTGTTGGACCTAATTATGTGTATTTTAGAGTCCCACATTGGTTTGTTCTGTTTTTTAATCCCTTTTTTCTCTATCTATAGAGAAAGGGTTTTGCCTCTCATTGAGGCACGGGTACGGTTTTACAGTATTTTTAACCAGTTTAATTGCATAAGCAATTTTATAGAATATAATATGGACTTAAAAGAGGATCGGGGGGGACGAAAGTTGAATCTAGGAAGAAGAGATATGCCAAAGAATCCTCGAATGGTTTTGAAAGCAGACTAAAAAAAAGAGGATCCGCAGGAAGCAGGGAGAGGCACGTCGGGAGAAGCTGCCTGGGAGGAGGGCTGGTGCGTGGGGTTTGTTTGGAAAAAAAAGAGGATCTGCAGGAAGCAGGGAGAGGCACGTCGGGAGCCGGTTGAACAGGAGTGCGGTGCGTGCGTGGTGGGAGATGCGGGAGCCGGTCGTTCGGCTCGCCTGGAGATGCGGGAGTGGGTACCGGCAGTTGCTGGGAGCCGGAGACGGCGGTGGGTAGGGCGGGAGCCGCTGGAGACGAGCCGGGAGACGCGGCGGGGTTGATCACGCCGGGAAGTGGAGGCTGGGGGTGGTCCGTCGCCGCTGGGACGACCGGAGGAGAGCACCGCAGGGGTCGCGCACAGGGAGTCGCTGTCGCGGGAGGCGAGAGACGTCGCGCCGGGAGGAAAGCCGTCGGGGCGGAAGGGGCGTCGTCGGGGAGAACCGCCGGCTGGGAGTGCGCGGCAGGGAGGGACGCCGTCGGGGCTAGGGCACCAGGAGTTGCGCGCAGAGAGGGGCCATGATCGGGACGCCGCCAGGAAGAGAGGCCGCGGGAAGGCGGAAGGAGCCGCCGAGGTTGCAGGGTAGCGGCGCAGTGGAGGAAGAAGGTGGCTGGGGGGAGATTCGCCGGAAGGAAGCAGTCGCCGGACAGGAGTGCCGCCTGGAAATGAGCCCGGAGGGGGGGATTCCGCCGGATGGGAGGGATAGCCGGCAGGGGGGGCGGTGGGAGATACCTATGGCTTGCTGGCCATGGAGGCCGCCGCCCCCCAACCGGGAGAAACCCAAGAGACCGACGGAAAAAAAAGAAATAAAACGGGAGGAGGGTTCGGGATTAATTTCCCTCTGATACCATGTAGAAGGATAAAATAGGATAGAACGAACCCCCAAGGTGTGCTCTCTAAAGGAGCCCTTGTGGTTCTTTTATAACAAATAATTAAGCCACACCGGACCTCAAGTCCGATGTGGGATACAGACTCCAACAGGAATTATTGCCTCAGGGGGTTTCTCTATGCCTCCTAGAAAGAAAGAAAGACATCGCAGGGATTACTTCAACTTATCCAAGCCAATATTGACCAGTTTAACTTCTAAATCTGGGATGTACAACGGCGTGGGCTTAAAGGACCCTAGGTTAGAATCCAAAGATTGTGTGTTGGCAAGTAGTCAGGATTTAACCCTTTCAAAGGCGGATTTTATAAAAGCCAGCATGGGTTTAGACCAACAGTCCAGCCCCCATAGTAAGGGTTTGAGAGATCAGAATTTTG